>CAIGRN010036801.1:0-20564 GCA_903798345.1 Fraxinus anomala
CATATTGTATAGAACTGTGATTAATTAATTTGTCGTTAAGGTCACAGATCACCGGTCACAGGTTTGAGTTCACAAGTCACAGTCAATTTGTATAGGTCACAAATCAATATAAACGAGTCACAGATCAATATTAACATATCACATGTCGTTTTGTAAAGTCACGATTCAAATTTACAGGTCACAGATTAACATGTCACATGTTGTTTGGAATACTCACCAGGGTCGGAACAATTGTCGGAATCGGAGTAGTCGCCGGAGAAGAGTGGTGATTGGAATTGTTGTCGGAAGTCACCAGAAGTTCGCCGGAAAGTCACCGGAAAGTTCGTCGAAAAGTCGCCGAAATGATCGCCGGAAAAGTCGCCAAAGTAGAGCGATGACCGCCACGGTCACTGGAGCGGGAGGGATGGTGGAGGTGTGGTGGGTCAATTATATAATATTAGAATTAAATATTTAATAATATATTGATTTAATAATTTATTATTTCATAAATAAATTTTTTTTTAAAATCCGATTTTTGAAATTTGAAAGTTGATTTCTTAGTTTTGAAATAGATGATACTTAAATTCTTAGAAATGAAATTTTCCTTAAAATATTCTACACGTAAATCTAAATTTTTTTACTTTTTAATCACCCATTCTTCAAAAATTCAATATTCAAAACAATGTTTTTTTTTTTTAATTTAATAAAAAGGCCACCAAACAGTGCTAAGTTGGATCCGTTAAGCCGCACAACTTTTTGGACACTAAATCGAAACCCGCTGGCCCACTTACCGTTATTATTGAATTTTCAGATATAAGGTCACAAGTCGCAATAACGTTGCCAGACTGTACATTTCACTCATAGAGCATCATATACAGTTTGATTTCTTTTTTTGAGATTTCATTTGTAATTTAGATCTGATCAGTTGAAAGAAAAAGAAGAACATCAAGAAATGGGGAGGATGGATTATTTGGCCATGAAAACTGATCAAGAATTGCTGACTGAAGATTTCACTGAACTGAAAATGGCTGCCAAAAAATTCATCAATCATGCTGCGAAATTGGGTGGGCTTGGATTTGGGACTTCTTTTCTCAAATGGGTTTCCTCTTTTGCTGCAATGTGAGAATCTCATTTTAATCTTGTTACAGTACGTGAGATTGTGTTTCGTGTTTGTAATTGATTGCTTGACAGTTATTTGCTGTTTTGTATAATTGGACTTGTGTGAAAATTATGAAACTTGTGTTGGAATTTGGTTTAAAGAACATGAAATTTGGTTAAGTACTTGAAAAGTTGATTTTGTATCAACTTTGGCCAATTGTTCAGACTTGATCTCATAGTCAAATTATGAAAATAAATAAACTAACTTGTTCAACTTGTCGAGTATATCATCGTAATATATTTCAAATCTCAAAACTGATTCCATATGAATGAAAAATTATGGTTCAAAGTTGGAAGGAAAAAACGAGGAATTCAACATATGTGATTGACGCTAAACGAGTTCCCTGTGTTAATAGAATTAATTTAGTTGTACATTCATTTTATACAACTAATTTGACATTTCTTGATGTATCAAAATCATGAACATTAATTTGACATTGATTTGGACGTCATTAAAACATTGCATATCATTTTACATGATTCTTGCATCATAAACTCTTGCAAAATGACTCCCTTTTTTGCATACAAAACCATGCGTGTAGAGAAGATTGCCAAACCTCCGTTAGTACCGTTGCGAAGTAAATTCGTCTTAAACACAAAATGTTAAACATTTGCCTCGGATCTTTTCTTCCCATTTCCTTTCTTGATTTCTTATTTTGTTTCCACCATCTTTCTTGTTTGGTTTAATAAGGTTCTCGAGTTGTTGAACTCTTGTCGAAATTCTATACACCTTCAAAACAATATACTTTATTTCCCCCAACAACTTGATATATTGGCATTTACAGGGTGAATTGGAGTTTTGCAAGTCATTTTTTACATGATAAATTCTTAAATTCATAGCTTGGTGGGGGTAAAATAGGCAGTGCATATCAACAGTATTAAGCAAGAAAAAGAAGTTCGAATCTTGTCTATTGAATTGTCCAATTGTGTACAATATAGTGTACCAAACATGCCCTTAACAAACCGTGTCTTAACGATTGACTTGTCCTTTTACATTTTGATTAGCAACTAATTTACGAGGATCTTTAAGTAGACAATAAGTAGTTAATGTCGGTTTGGTAAAATAATTCACATTGTTAGATCTTCTGCTTTTGAAAGGTAAACCACAATTCTTCGGTCATAAAACTTTCTAATCTGTTGTTTACTCTAGGATTTTACTGTGTAAATTGAGGCCTACTCTCATAAAAGACTTGGGATTGAAGAGTATATAACAATCGTTCGAAAATAGTATGGTGTTCTGAATACTGATGTTGATTCAGATTATAATGAATATATACGTAATGTTAGGTATTAATACTTGGGGAAAAATTCCACTTAGCATTGCATTTTCAGCAACACTTGTTTTTTTGACGAAAAATCATATTGACAGCCTCTTTGAAAATGCTGAATCCCTCTTTATCCCAGAAATAAGAGAGGTGGTGTAAGTTATTATTTAGATGTAGATAGTCAGTTTTGTTACAACAGATTACAAAATTCTAATCAAATCTGTAATTTATATTGTAAAACAGAAAGGTAACGGATCGTGGAAGGTGATCTTCATGTGTCGAAACATTTTTCTAAAGTTTCTTTAACCACTACCGAAAATAGGTACACTATTTGGATCCTTTTTGAGTAGAAATAACTGTTGAAGATAGTAGTAACTGGATCTACAAAGTAATATTACTCACTGAACGACGAATTAGTGTATAAAAGTCTCACTATCTACACAATGATATAAACTTCAGTTGCCTTTTTCTTTTCTTTTTCCTTGTTTGTGATTCCAAAACAGATTACTTGCTGTGATTCAAATTATGGAATAGTTTCACTTTTGCTGATTGTAACGTCTATGTAAAATTTCACTCTTACCTGTATTTATATGTATATTTCAATCGCTTCCCTACAGATTACCAGTATCAATCATCTTGAACTCTCGAATGCCTCACTAATGCTAGCTAGAAAATTATGTGTTTACTGCAGTTATTTGTTGATCTTGGACCGGACAAACTGGAAAACAAACATGCTGACTACACTCCTAATTCCTTATATTTTCTTTAGTTTTCCTTCCGTCTTGTTCAACTTTTTAAGGTGACGGTTTCTATCTAGATACTCTTCGACTAACCTTTTCTTGAGTAAAATCATTTTTTCTGATTTAGCACTTAGCATTGTGGTGTAGGGGAGAGGTTGGAAAATGGATTGCTATCATTGCAGTTGTATTAAGGCTTTTCTTCCCCCGACATTTCCCAGGTAAATTCATCCTACCGTCTTTGCAATGTTAAAAAAAGGCATAATTAGGTACTCAAATAAGCGCATAATAAATTATAAACAATCTTCAAAATTCTTAACAGAGCAATTTAAGCCCCTGTTTGTCTACTATTAATCTAAAAAATTGTTTACTACAATAGGATTCTCCACCACATATTCACCAAATAAAATATTCTACACATAAACTAATAAAGTTATTTTAAATTTCAACTACACATTTTCCTAAAAATATTATTCATTACTCCAATGAGAGACAAACACACCCTAAATGCGCAAACAAAAAGAAAAATGTATAAAGTAATAAAAAAGAAACTGTTACTTTTTAGTTGGTGGGACAGTGGGATATTCAAAAGAAGTTAAGCCAAATGAACATAATGGATGACCACTTGGTTGATCGGCCCTCACATGGGACGCGTGGGTCCCGACCTGAATTAAATAATGCCGACCTCTCATATGTGTGTGTGTGTCATCCATGCAGTCATCCATTTTGTTCGTCGCATAACTGATTCAAAAGTTGGTCACGTGAATTCTTAATATTTTGTGAGCCCAAGCCTAAATTAAAGTAAATAAATCTGAAAATTTAAAGAGTACCTCACAAGCCTTGAGGTGGTGCTATGAGGCGTGTACCTCACTCGATGGAGGCGCACATCTCCAAAATCTGCCTCACAATCAATGCCTCGTGGGTTTCTTGTTTACCTCACTTTGTGGCGGACCTTGAAAGGTAATTTCACAACATTTAAAGGATGTTTGGTGGGGATTAAAATTAGATTTTGAGTAGATTGTGATAAAACTTTTTGAAATGTATAGTTGGAAAGTTGTTGGACCCATGAAAAATGTGGTTAATATTGATTATTTGAGTTGGACTAAGATTAAAATCTGATTTTAATCAGAAACAAATAGGGCCTCAGTATCTTTGTCCATTATAGCTTGTTGTTCCCTTTATTTATTTTACTTCTCATGTCACTAATTTGTGTTCAACCGTATAAAAAATAAATTAATAAAAAAAAAAAAAAACAAAAGCATATTTAATACTTGGTATTGGACACTGTGACGAAAAAGACCTTAGCCCATGTTTGAGCCCCATTCTTTTTTCTACAGTATTCATTTTCAACCACACATTCTCCAAATAAAATAATATTACACACAAATCTAAAAATTTTCATCACTTTTTCACCACACATTCTCCCATCAATCACTATTCAAAAACTAATTCTTCCTAAAAAATGGAGGCCAAAAATATATTTTAAAATAATCAATGATTGTATTACAATTTAGCCCATGTTTGGAACCCATTCTCATTTTCTTTTTTTTTTTCTCTTTCTTCATTTCAACCACACATTCTCCAAATAAAATAATATTACACACAAATCTAAAAATTTTCATCACTTTTTCACCACACATTCTCCCATCAATCACTATTCAAAAACTAATTCTTCCTAAAAAATGGAGGCCAAACACGCATTAAATTTCTTTTTTCTTCTTTAATACTTTATAGTTCACCTTACAAAATAAGCTACTAAGGAATCATAATATTTTAATTTGCATCCTTCTCCTTTTTTATGGTGCATCTTCATATCCATTATGTAGTCAAGAAAACTTTCAGATTATACACTATCTTATTCTTGCAATTCGGATCACATTCATCATGTAATTTCTGCCATGAGCATTCTATAGGTGACACTAATTTAGAGTATATCCATTTCTTTACTTGATGCCTAATAAATCCATTGAATTGTTTAGTAGTCAGTACTGTCTACTGTCCATCTTTATCATAATATTTCTGTTATGTGGTTACAGATTGGCTGGAGATGCCCGGTTCATTAATTCTTCTTCTAGTGGTTGCTCCGAACTTCTTTGCTCATACGCTTAGAGACAACTTGGTCGGAGTTGCGATATGTCTTGCCATCGGTTGTTATCTTCTGCAAGAACATATTCGAGCATCTGGCGGATTCCGTAACTCCTTCACAGAAAGCCGTGGCATTTCAAACACAGTTGGGATTATTCTCTTGTTGGTGTATCCCATATGGGCTCTGGTAATCCATTTTCTCTGATGCATCCTAGATCCTACGTCAACCGCGCTCCAACGTTGGATAATTTATGAGGAACATTTGTCCCCATTGAATAATATGTCATAAAAAAACATTCAAGGTTCTCTCTCTCTCTCTCTCTCTCTCTCATATTTTTATTTTTGGGTGTGTAGTCTGGAAAGCAAGACCTAAGTGTTTCGGGACAATTATGGCTTGTTTGGTAATGTGTATTGGAGTGTAAGCGTGTTAAGTCTTAGATGAAATTAAGGCTATATTGGATCCCCATTTTCGATTATTGGTTTTTGAATCAAAACTATGGGTACTGAACTCTAAAATTTAATTTATCATTTTTTATAAATTTTTAGTTTTTAAATTTATTCAACCTAAACCAATGATCATGTCCCAACTAGTACAAGTTTGCAAGGCCCAGCTAGTGCCAAGCCCAAGTAGCATACACCTAATAAATCAAATTTATTGATTTTAATAATTGAATAACACTGCTTTGTTCATAATCATTTCTGATCTCACTTTACACGTATGATGGATATCATTTGATGACATATATGCACTAGAGTAAGAAAGTGTTGAAATATGTATTTGATAATATATTTTATTTTTTCTATTTCTTATAGATGAAAAAATAATTTGTATTATCAACTTACGATTTTTATTTTTATTTTTGAAAATGTTGTGATTAGAATCGAATTCGAATTGAAATTGACAATTTTGGTTCGGATTTGGTCCCAATAATGACTTGGACCTGAATGGTTTCATTTAGGAAAGGGAAAATTAGATTAACTACCCTCCAAAATTAAAGAATTTGAATAATACCTTATTAACTTATTAAATCTTTAATCACGTAATTAACACGTTCTAACTGTCTAAACCCCAAAACCCAAATCAAAACTCCCGATTCTCAATTCCAAAAAATTTCAAAACCATTATAGCAAAGAGAAATCTTCAACCATGTCACAACTCCGCTCATTCTCACCCATTACAGATTTTGAATTCATTTATTTTTTTGAATTAAATGGATGTATAATTTATTTTGGATCAACTGTTTTGCTATCGGAACAAGGAATTGGTTCAAAATCTTATATTGTAATACTGGAAGTCTCCATTATGAACTTGGGACCCCATAATCCTGATGAAACTAGAGACAGCTTCTACAGGTTTGAAAGCTTTGTTAGGACAGTGAAGAATGAGTCTATTGAAAATTTAGTCGAAAGAGTGCTGAGAAATTGCAAAGTTCCTGGGAGAAAGTTTCGGGATCTGTGATGAAGAATTTTTGTTTCCTACTATGACTAATTTAGTAATGTGATTGTTTGAACAGACAATTACAAAAAATGGGGGTGTGGGGGGAGATAGCAAAAGCTACTCCAGTTATTCCAAATTTGAAGAGCTGGTGGAATTTCAAGAAACTGTCGAATTTGAAAAAGGATTATGCTTTCTGCTGGTGCTAGTTGTGCATTAGAAATAGTACATAAAAAAGGAAAAAGAGTATTCCAGAAACTAAGAAAGTGAAGTGAATCCATGAATTTTCCATTCCTCCACAGAAAAATGAAAATTGAAATGGTAACTCCACTATTTACTAACCTTGATTGGATTCATAAGGAAAATGGAGCTTGAAATGATCTTGATATATTCTGATAAGTGTTTGATTAATTCCCATTAATTAGAAACAAAATGAGTTTTGAATAATATTTTTAGAAGAATGTGTGGTTAAAAAAGTATGAAATTTTTTTGGAAGAACTTGTAAAATATTTTGTTACTTTTGTTACTTTCTTCGAATTTCTATTACTTTTTTTAAAATTTCTATCACCTTCTTTAATTTTATTTTTAAAATGTTTAACAAAAATTTAAAATACAACAGTGGTTATTATTTTGTTTTAGAAAATTTTGCACGATTTCTGAATTTTATTTGTTTTAAATTAATTGTTAATTTTTTATTTTATTTTTAATTCATTACTTCGTCAATGTTAGACTAGTAATTGATTTGACTAAGATAAAAAGTATTAGTTTTAGTGGCTAACAAGAGGAAAGGGTGGAGTTGAGTTAGTGGCTGACATGAGAGAAGGTTGTATGTTATGATGGTAAAATACAGGGACCAGGGTGGAGTTATTGATAAAGAAAAACAAGTTGACATTTGTGGACAAAAAATGTCGTATTTTTTACTTCAAAGAAACTTTTAACCTGATTGTTCTAAATGCCCTACTTATGTAATTACCCCTTTATGAAATACTCGAAATATAATGAGTTATTTTGGGTATTGAAATACTCGAATCGATCCACCCAACCCAATGTCCAGACTTAATCGAGCCTGATTACTGGGCCTTTTATATTTTTAAAAGGGTCTGTTGATATAGTGGTACATGCTGACTCCAACAAGTCCCAGGCTCGGCCTCGCTCAGCACTAAGAGAGCAGTCCAGCGTGAATATGATAAAGCCCAACTTGTTTTAACATTTCCCTAAAGTCCAGATTGGAGTGGCTCGTTACAGTAAACTTCAAACCCTAGCTAAAACCCTAAAGCTGCTTCCTTCCACATTCAGCAATTATAAGTTCCGCTGCCACCACTCTCAATCTTCACCCTTTCGTCATAATCATAATGCCTGCGACTTGGATTTCAGGTATTACTCTCTCTCTCTCTCATCCATATTCAATTATTACTTCATCGAATTTGTTGTTTGATTTTTTAATGTGATCTCATTGATGAACAAATTATGATGACGAGTCTGATTATCCATTCTTTCTAAAATCATGACGACGAATCGAGGCATTTGTCTGAGAGGAACGCAAAATCAAATTCAAATTTTTATTATGATTTTTATTGATTAATAATAGGAGGTTGGGGCATAATGACGATGAATACGAATTGTTCTGATTTTTTGTTGATTGATTGAGTTATAATAACCTCCTACTCATTCTGAATGTCCCCTTCAATTACTGAATTTGCAGATTCGGGTTACGAACCTTTTAGATTTTGATCTGTTAGTTGGATAACCCAAGGATCTGTTTCTGATTTCAAATCAATTGCTTGATGCATTTTCTTTTGAAATTCTTTGAGAAGAGTACCTCGGTAGAAGTATAATTGTTGATAATTAATTACCAGATTCATGTAATTATTTTATTGTTAATTTTATGTTATTATATTACTGTTCCCATAATTCCGCAAAGAGAAGGAAAATGTGGCAATGATGAGAAAATCAATCTCTTTTTAATACATATTTGAGGGATGCCTATGATTGATTTTTTTTCAAGCACTTTTGAGCCACCCACTTTCAAATTCTTTTCTCTCTTTATGGTCCTCGGTATTATTTTTGTTACATTTTTACCCCTTTTTTTTTTTGCTATCTTTTTCACATAGAAAAATTAGCTACATTTATTTAATTATAGGAACAATCATAAAATCAGTTGTGATATCATCGTCTTCAAAAGTAAAAAGAAATGCTTCTTAGCAGGAAAGCCAGCAACTGATTTGTCTTGTAAAAGGAAAAAAAATGACTATTCAGACGTGGACATGTCACTCTAGTCAGTATTCGAGTTTCATATATTATACAAATTAAGAACAAAGCAAATTAATGCACGGTCCAAAGTTTTTAAGCTTTGGGTTGAATGTCTTTTCTCCCAACATTTTTTCTTTTTTGCTTCATTTTCTTATTCACTTCTTGACGTAAAATGGTCTATTCGTTCTCTTAAGATATTTGAAGGAAAATGAACAAGTCCCATCTCATCAGGGCTAATTTGATCAATATTGGAAGTTCGTGACTCAATTTGACAGTAAATTCAAAGTTGAGAACTGTTTTTATTTTATTCTTTTTATGTACCATGTCATCAGTGTAGGGACTAGGCAGTGTAAGAATATAAAGCGAGAACAATTGAACTATTTATACAACTTTTGTTGACAATTTTGATGTTGTAAAAATTCGGATCGTTGATTTAAAAATAGTTTTTAACAGTTTGAAAATGGATGAATATTAAGTATGAAGTTGTCAATCAAGATTGTACAAGTAAAATAACTCTTAATGAAGATCTTGCTGCCTTGTTTGTATTGATATCCATTTATAGGAGTTTATTAACAATTGAACTTAGTAACCAAATGAATCTAACTAGGGATTTACAATCGATATTGAAGATTACAATCATACTTCAGATTTTAAACTATTGTTATCAGCTACGCTTACTAAATGAGAATAGTTTGTATAACCTAAGGAATTTGTTGCATAATTATCGGCTTAAAAATTTGATTTAGCATTGAATTTTGCATAAAGTTTTTAGTGGGTCATTGAACTTTAAAAGTTTTCTCGTTAATCATTGAACTTTGTAATATGTAATTCATCTATCACTTACTCAACGCCCTTTCAAAAATGTGACGGAATTGGTGATGTGGCAAATTGAGTCTTTTATGTGGCAAGATATTGTAATTAGTGAATTTCAAATCATTATGATGTTGATTACACGGAGTAAATGTGTTTTAAAACACGTTTTTGACAGCTTAAAAAAAAAAAAAAGGCAAAACGGGATCGTTATGTTTTCTGTCTCCCTCAGACATCCCCAAACACAATAGTAGAATCAAAATCGACTCATATCGCAACCTAGAATTGCCTCTCCCAAAATCCAAAATCGACTCCTCTAAATTCATCTTTCCTTCCCTGAAATCGAATTATTGGTTCTTCCTGCTTCAAATGGTTCTCCCATACTCGCTACCCATTTTAAAACCATAAATCATGCCCTGTCTCCACCCCTTCTCAACCCATAAAAAATTCAGCTTTTTCTCCAAAATGAAAATGATGAAAATCGGAATTCCTTGAATGCTATGATGAAAATGAAAAGGGGAGTCTACATATAGAGATAGGGCTACTATTTGGTTCGTATGAACATGTTATAAATCCCACATATTTCATTGATTTGTACATATGTTAGGAGGATTAGGTTGTTGAGGAAAGCTGAAAAATGTTTTGAGTGCAGAAGTTGGAGTTCTTTTGTCGGGAGGATCAAGTTTTATAAACTAGGATTTCTTTTTGGAAATTAGCTACAGAAGTTGATTACTAATTTCCCTTGTTTCCCCCTGCTTTCACTGCTGCTTTTCCCCCGTTTTCAATACTATTATTTTGGCTTAATATAATTGAATTGTGTATGCTAACCGTTGGTTCCATAGTTGTTAGACTCGATCCAGACATTGACCTAGACACTACAATGGGTTAGTAGATCAATTGATGACCGGTTCAACCGATGAGTTAATTCGTGTCAAATATATTATTAATTATTTTCATTTAATAATAAAATTCTAACATTTTGTACAACTGATTAAATTACTAAACTTAAACTGATTGCTGAGAGACTTTAACCATCTAATTGCTACTTCTTTTGTCATTTTCTTCTATTAATTTAATGCTATCTTTACGTATTATAATATAAACTATAAAGAACAGACAAAGGCATCTGAATAATTATTTTAATACAAGGCACCAACATTAGGTATTAAATCCACAAAAAGCCAATCAAATTTCGATAAGCAGAAATGCAGATGCAATTGTTTGCCTAAAAAACTTAGTCACTACATAAATGAAAGCAAACTGCTAAAGGATGTGGAAAGTCAAATGACAAATAAAACAAAATTGTAGTCATGGTACTAAATATTTTATTTAGTAGCAGACTTTATTCAAATCTTTTATTTGTACCACACATGGTATCAAATCATTTAAAAATTCTCATCGGAGTCCAAATGGATGGATTTCATTAGTTTGACCATTGTTGACCAAAAGTCCATGGTCTAACCAAATTTTGACTAATGTTTAGAGGGCAAATGGATAAATATACATTTTTTATATAAATTAAAATAATTAAATAATTAAAAAAAATAAAAAACAACCCACCCATCCAAACCATCTCCTTCATCCCCTTCTCCATACAACCACGACAACCCATGGGCACCAATGGCAACACCTGGAAACACCCAACGCTGCCTACGTCGGCTACACCGTCACCCCAATAGAAGCAGCGCACATCCATGGAAGAAGAGGAGATCGATGAAGACTTGTTCCTCGAGGACACCCTTCTTCTGTACGAGGAGGAGGACGCGCAGCACCATGCCCTCTCCGAGTGTTTGGGTAGTGGAAACGTCCTGCGTTATCTTCATTATACATCAATCAGTCTCAGAACATTAGTAAGTAATGAAATAACAGAATACTTCAATTCCACTGCTACCAATGTACCATGCGCTCCAATTCTTGTACCTTTCTCACGAGGGGATTGGGGAGAGATATGGCTTCTCGGGGTTTTAAAATGGGGCTTTCTGGAATTTGTATGATCACTGAAGCATAACGATCAACATGCCATGTTCTAGTTTTGAGGCGACATTGGGGCTGGAGGTTGAGACGATGGCAGCCAACAACTGAGTGAGGGTGGTTTTGATTTTTGAGTGAAGGGGTTGGAGAAGAAGAAGATGAGGATGTGTGGGTGCGGTTTTGTTTTTAAATTTTTTTTATTTAAGTTTTTTTTTTTGTGAAAATTGTAAATTTACAATGTTACCCTTTTAAGAATTGATTAAAATAAGTCAAGTTTTATTATTCTGGTAATCTAACAAACTAACAGAAATCATTAATTTGGACTCCAGGTGAGAATTTCTGAAAGATTTGGTGCCGTGTGTGGTATAAATGAAAGGTTTGGTACTGTTACTACAATTATCCCTAAAACCAATTATGCACAAAAATTGGAACGAAAAATGAATTTGAAACAAACATGAAATCAAAGGGAAATATGAGTTTAGGCAGATATTGATTTTGGATTTTGTGGAATGAAAGAAGTTTAACCAACAGGAAATCAAAATACATTTATCAATCAAGAAAGACAGAACTTTGGTGTTAAAGAATACATTATTTTCTTGGCATATAACGAGTTCAATTCACAGAAATTCACCAAAGAAAACTTAAATTTCAGACTTACATGTTCTTCTTCCATAAAACACAACTTGAAATGGAAGATTTTGGATTTTTGGGAGGGGATTGCAAGAGATGGCTGAGAATGTTTTTCAATTTTCCAAGCGTCTTAATGTGAGAAATATGGAAATTTTGGATTTATAGGGGACTTAATTGACCCGTCTGATTTAACCATAAAATGGGCCAGCTATTTTCTTTGAGAGGAAATGACACAAAACCAGAATTTTAAAGTTTCAATTTCAAATTTCAAATATAAACTTTATTTATACAAAAATCAGATATTAATTCATCTATTTCATCTATATTCTCTCTCTAATTCATAACTATCCAAACCTAACCCTAATTTTATCATTTTCCCCTCATCTCTCTCTCTCTCTCTCTCTCTTCCCCGCATGCTCTCCCTCTCTTTCTCTCTCTCTAACATACAACATATCGTGAAGACACTGTCGATTCTCTGCTCACGACGTCGCCGCCACAGCAGTGTCCCTCTGAAAGCTAGTCGCATCATCAACGATGGCTCCGTTTGCACATCGCCTCTGCAGTAGCGGTGCTTACAGTGCCATTGTAGCGACATCGCCTCTCAGAGTGGCGTTGCTTAACACTGTGCCCACTAGAGTTTGTGTTTTTGTGGTGTGGTGACGTTTTGCAGTTGGTGGTATTTGTAGTGGTGTTTCATAGTTGGTGTTGCAAAAATGGTGGTGGTGGCGACGACGATTGGGTCTGGTGGTTGTGATGATTTGAGACGAAGAGGAACAACAAGTCTTGAGCAGTGTTGGTTTGTGTCTGGGAGGTGATGTGGTTGTTGTGGTGGGTTGTGTGGGGTGGTGTTGTGGTTGATTTAGCGGTGATGGCGGCGACGGAGTTAGTTGCCGGCTACAGATTTGGGAACTTTTTTGGTGAGGGTTGTGGTTTTGGAATGGTAGGCTGGTGGTGGTGGTGGTGTTGGTTGTCGTGTTTGAGATAATGGGTGTGCAGTTGGTGGTGGTGGTAGTGGGGCGATGCTATGAGGTGGGACGATTTTCATGAGTTTTGTGGCCGTGCTAATTTTTTGGGTGATTTTTGTTTGTTGAGTTTGTTGTTGGTGGTGGTGTCAATGTCAGTGGTGATGGTGATTTTGAAATGAAAAATGGTAGTTGTTGGAAGTGATGGTGCCTGATGGATTGGGGTAGGTAGTGAAATTAAGAGGATTTGTGTTATTTTAGATTGTGACCATTAATTTGAGTATTCTGTGACTAAAAAAAATATGTGATCGATAACTTGTGATAAATAAATAATATGTGACCTAAAAATTTGAATTGTGACTTATGAAATTTATGATCTGTGCCAATAAATAAATTGTTATTTATAAAAATTTTGATTTGTCAAATTGTATAAAATTGCGACCAAGTTGTGACGTATAAATTTTTTTTAATTTTTGACCGATGAATAAATTGTGACTTATAAAATTTCTGAATTGTGACCGTAAAATAATTTATGACCTATAAAATTTATAAATTGTGACCGTAAAATAATTTGCGACTTATAAAATTTTTAATTTGTGACCGATGAACACATTGTGACATAAAATTTTTGAATTGTTAAAGTAAAATAATTTGTGACGTTTCAAATTTTTATTTGTGATCGATGAACAAATTGTGACCTATAAAATTTTTGAATTATGACCAATTATATAAAATTTGTGACCAAATTATATGGAATTAAACCTTAATATATTTAATTAATTAATTTATAAATAAAATTTAAAAAAAATTGAGATTTGAAATTTTAAACCTTATCTTTTAAATTTGAAATTGGTAAAACTAAATCTCTTAGTTATGAAATTTTCCCTTTAAACCCACCGGGTTAGGCGGGCCAATTGCATATTAATTAATGAGCCAACGGTTTCCGTTCGAACCAATCGATTTGGTCCGATTCTTATAACACTGATTGGTTCTTAAGTTGGCAATCCTATTATTGGTGTTAACAATTTTATGTTAATCACGAAGGCATGCCTATGTTATGTTTATTTAAGATGGCAATAAAATTTGTCTATTTGTTGTGAAAGAAAAAATAGACATTTACTTTATATCTTACCAGTATGTAAAGTTCATTTACTATATAAGTTTGAAGGCTCGAAATAGAAGTTAGTAATATGAATGCACCGGTGCTAGCCAATGAATGTGCTCATGGAAGAGAGCTCATTTGGAGGATACACATTAGTACATATATCTTCCCTTTGGATCAAAAAGTCATCTAGCCTGACTACTATATTATTTTTTTATTTGGAAGAGTACCCTTGTTCAATGGCCGTGGTGGTGGACTTGTTAAACGGTTTGTAAAGTTCCTTATTTTCCTCAAATGATAACTTGATAAGTACACTATAATTCGAGTTCATTTGAGCATACTTCCTAAAGGGTTTCGGTATCCACTAATAAAGCCGGTTCTTTTGATGGTGCATAAACCCGAACCATCATCTACTGATGTTGCAGCAATACAAGAAGTACCATTCGAACGATACTTTAGGCAAGCTTTAAGCTTCCTCACTCAATATCAACGGCATATGGAGGATAAAGAATTGTTTTTCACTAGCTTTTTAGAAAACTACTTTGTTTAAAATATGCGAAATGTTCAAATTGGATAATTCTCTCATTACCGCCTAGCAAAATAATTGCAGGCATTTGAAGTTCTGTAATTGATGCAAAGTCGTGTTTCTAAAAATGAAGAAAGCCGTGTTTTCGTTACCTGTTTGAATGGATGCTCCAGATGTCACCAAGTGTCAGCTCCACGACCGTTGGATGAAGACCTTTGGGTGACTCGTATAAATGGCATCCTAGGGTTTCAACAGTGCACTTGGCTTCTGATATTTTCTCTCACATTCTCTCTGCGCCATTCGAGTTTTCTACTCTCCTTCTCTCTGAAAATCAAAACTCTCTTTTGATTTTTGTTACTCTCACAATATTGTAATCTTGAGTGATTTCTACTTGTGAGGAGGGTTGTGTTCTTGTGTGAACAATTGATCTTGAGAATAGGCTGAGTACTGTGATATAAGGGGTTTAGTCTGAGTGTCAAAAATCCTATTATTTTACCTTGGTTGTGATTCCGGTTGAACAGTGGTTGTTTTTCAGTGACTGAGGCACTGATCATTTAGGTTTTGTCTGAGGGCAACAATTAATAAGATTCTTTTATCTTTATTTTGTTTTTTTGTTGATTATTTGTATACTTTGTTGATTATTTGGGCTAACTGGTTGAACCTCCTCTTAACAGTGGTTTATTCTAAATTCCAAGTACCTGTAAAGTGTCTGTCTTATCTGCATATACTTCACTTAGAAGAAATTGGAAACCACTTATTTGAACAAAATCATGCCTAATAAGGTCTATCTTTTGAAACAATTCTTTGGTTTCAAACTGGACTCATCTCTTGATCTTGAAACAAATATTGATAGATTCAATAGATTATCCCGTGACCTAGTCAACTGTGATGAGAAACTCTCAAGTGGACAGCTGGCTGTGGTTTTATTTAATTCAATTGGTGATAAATATAAAGATGTTAGAAATGCAATTGAATATGATAGGGATACTCTATCTACTGAGGTAATCATTAATGCCTTAAAATTTAAGGAGTTAGAGTTAAAATTTGAGAAGAAAGAATTTGTTAGTGGCATAAATTTGATGATGAAATCTAAATTCAATCCTAAGAATGCCAACTTTAACAAGAAACCTGGACACAAGAAAAAAGAAGATTTTAAAGATAAAATGAAAATGAAGACAAGAGGTAAAAAAATGTTTTTATTGTCTTGAAGAGGTTCATTTTATCAAAAATTGTCCTAAAAGACTTTATGACTTAAAAAATAAGTCTAAAGATGATGGCGGTACAACCCTAGTCTATAATAATGAACCCAATATTGATGAAGTGCATGTTGTTGTTAACATTCCACCATGTCAAGAATGGATACTTGATTCAGGCTACATCTACTATATGTGTCCAAATAAGGAATGGTTTACATATTTTGAAAATGTGACTGGTGGTAAGGTTTTAATAAGGGATATATAAAATCTTGAGAGACTCTCACTTGATTGTTGAAGCTTCCAAGAGACATGGTCTATATATTTTACAAAATAAATATTTCTTAGAGTTCACTTCAGCAACAATTTCAGTTCAAAATGATAAGTCACAGATATGGCATAACAGATTGGGCCATATTAGTGACAAAGGACTATAGATTTTGAAAAAATATGGTGCTTTTGGAAAAGATAACATTGAAAACCTTAGTTTTTGTGATTATTGCATTCTAGAAAAGCGTAATAGACTACATTTCTTGTCTGGAATGTATAAATCTGTGTCTATACTTGAATATTTGCATGCTGATCTTTGGGGACCAGCTTCTGTGTCTATACAAACCGGTTTTAAATATTATTTGCTGGTCATAGATGATTTTCCTAGAAAGAATTGGACTTTTATTTTAAAATCAAAATTTGACACATTTAATGTTTACAAAGAATGAAAAGTTTTGATACAAAACCAAACTGATAAAAAGATTAAGGTCTTAAGAACAGATAATAGTTTGGAATTCTGCAATTTTGAATTTGATGAGTTGTGCAAATTATCTGGTATGTTAAGATACAGAACTATGACAAACACTACACAACAAAATGGTTTGGCTGAAAAAATGAATAGAACTATTCTTGAAAAAGTGATATGTATGCTTTTAAGTTCTGGCTTGCCTAAGATTTTTTGGGGTGAAACTATTAAAACTGCTAGTTATCTTGCCCTTCTAGTGCTATAAACTTTAAAACCCTTGAAGAAATGTGGAAAGGGAAACCTGTTGACTTCAGTAACTTAAGGGTTTTTGGATGTGCAGCCTTTGCACATCAATCTGAAGGCAAGTTAGAACCTAGGGCCCTTAAGCGTGTATTCTTGGGATATGGCGAATGAGTTAAAGGGTATAGACTATATGTTAGGGAAATCAAAGGTTACAAGATCATAATTAGTATAAATGTTGTTTTTAATGAAGATGATCAGCGATGTCATAAAACTAACAGTCAAACTGAGTCCTTTGATCTGACTGAAAATGCGGAAAGAGAGATTGAAATAGAGGTGGAGCAGCCTGAAACTCATCAGTTTGCTACTCAACCTACTGAGAGAAGTGAGGAAACACCTGTTAATAATGTTCTTATTGCTGAACCTAAAGTTGTTTTAGAAACAGATCAGCCATTAGATAACTATCAACTTGCTAGAGATAGGTAAAGAAGAAAAATTAGACCTCCTGTTAGGTTTGAAGAGAATGTTTCTTTGTTGTCTTATCAAAGTATGATTGAAGAAGAGCCTGAGTCTTTTGAAGAAGCTATAAATAGTAAAGATTCTAAATATTGGCTTGCAGCCATGCAAGATGAAATGCAATCTCTTAAAAAGAATAAAACTTGCATTTTGGTCAAAATACCTGAAGGAAAACGAGTTGTTGATTGTAAATGGATTTTCAAAATTAAAAGAGGTGAATAAAGCGAGAATGACATTAGATATAAAGCTAGACTTGTGGCAAATGGTTTTACACAAAAGAAGGAGCTGATTTCAATGAAATCTTCTCACTTGTTGTGAAATTTACACTGTTAGACTCATTCTTGCTTTAGCCACTCAATTTAATTGGGAATTAGATCAATTGGATGTTAAAACAACTTTTCTAAATGGTGATTTAGATGAAACCATTTACATGAAACAACCTAAAGGTTTTGAATTAGATCAGAAAGCTCACTTAGTATGCCTTCTTAAAAAATCTCTATATGGTTTAAAACAACCTCCAACGCAATGGTATAAAAAAATTGATAATTTGTACTTGGACTTGGGTTTAAGAGAAATAACTTTGATATATGCCTTTATTGTAGAGAAAATGGTGGAGAAAATTCACTTTATCTACTCCTTTATGTGAATGACATGATATTGGCTAGTCATGACATAAAAGAGAAAGAAGAAATAAAAGAAAAACTAAAATCAGAATTTGAAATGAAGGACTTAGGTTATGTTAGAAAGATTTTAGGTATTGAAGTTAAGATAAATAGAAGAGAAGGCACACTAAGTCATACGCAGAAATCATACATTCTAAAATTGCTAAATAAATTTTCCATGACTGATTCTAGAAGTGTGAGTGTTCCCTAGGCAAATCACTTTAAACTCTCAAGTGAACAATGTCCTAAATCTAAAGAGGAATTTCAAAGAATGGCAAGAATGTCATATTCTAATGCTGTTGGGTCAGTTATGTACCTTATGATTTGTTCCATACCCGATTTGACATATTCTATTAGTGTTTTGAGTAGATATATGTCAAATCCTAGTGAAACTCATCGGGAAGCCATGAAATGACTTTTTAGATACATTAAGGGTACTTCAGATTTAGGAATTTTGCTCAAGAAACAATCTGAAGGTGTTGTTTTGAGAGGGTTTACTAATTCTGATTATGTTGGTAATAGGGATAACAGGAAGTCTACTTCAGCCTATATGTATACTTTGTGTAATTCCTGTATAAGATGGAAATTCCAGCTTCAAAAGATTGTTGAATTATCATATATTGAGGCAGAATACATAGCTACCACTGTTGCCATTAAAGAATGAATTTGGTTAAAAGGGTTATTAAATGAATTTGGTTTTGCTAAAAAAGTTGTTCTTTATTCAGATAGTCAATCTGTCATTCATTTAAGTAGAAATCATATATTGCATAATAGATCTAAACATGTTGATGTTAAATTTTATTTTATAAGGGATATTATTTCAGAAGGGGTTGTGAAACTTGAAAAGATTTATACTAATTATAACCCTGCTGATGTAGGTACCAAAGTGTTGTCTCTAACCAAATTTATGGACTGCTTAATCTTGCTAAACATAACTGCCTGTTGATTTGAAGATCTGGTGAGATGGACTGATGATGTCAAAAAGGGAGAATAACAACTGATGAATGTGAATCATTGTACCAATGTAGAGAATGAAAGGTTGGCACAATGATGCCAAACATCCCTCATGGCTGAAATGTTGACCAGTTGACTGATTCTTTATTTTATAAATGGTGCAAAGTCGTGTTTCTGAAAATGATGAAAGTCATGTTTTCGTTACCTGTTTGAATGGATGCTCCAGATATCACCAAGTGTCAGCTCCACGACCGTTGGATGAAGACCTTTGGGTGACTCGTATAAGTGGCATTCTAGGGTTTCAACAGTTCACTTGGATTCTGATATTTTCTCTCACATTCTCTCTTCGCCGTTCGAGTTTTCTACTCTCCTCTCTAAAAATCAAAACTCTCTTTTAATTTTTGTTACTCTCACAATATTGTAATCTTGAGTGATTTCTACTTGTGAGGAGGGTTGTGTTCTTGTGTGAACAATTGATCTTGAGAATAGGTTGAGTACTGTGATATAAGGGGTTTAGTCTGAGTGTCGAAAATCCTATCATTTTACCTTGGTTGTGATTCCGGTTGAACGGTGGTTATTTTTCAGTGACTGAGGTACTGATCATTTGGGTTTTGCTTGAGGACAACGATTAATAAGATTCTT
The DNA here is from genome assembly GCA_903798345.1 of Fraxinus anomala. Lineage (NCBI taxonomy): Eukaryota > Viridiplantae > Streptophyta > Magnoliopsida > Lamiales > Oleaceae > Fraxinus > Fraxinus anomala. The sequence goes on from CAIGRN010036801.1 coordinate 19,854, forward strand.
TTATATTTACTATGTTTTTTTTGTTCAATTATTTGTATACTTTGTTGATTATTTGGGCTAACTGGTTGAACCTCGTCTTAACAAAGATTTTTTCTGAAAGCTTCCCACATAGATTCCAAACACATACATTTTTCACTGTTGTTCTTCGATTGAAAGATCATGAAAAGCAACTTTTTTGATGAAGTTATTATGAATGGTTAAATATAAAAACCCTAATTTCAAAGGTCGAGTAGTGAGCATTCTGACTTGATTCTAGGATTCACATTTCATTCAAGTAAAATTTGGGGAAATTGATGAATTTTCTAATCAATCAACAATAGCTTCAATTGAATTCGTCACCAAAGTTTGAAATAGTTTACAGAATTGTTTATTAATGCAATAAATAATTTCAACAAGCTGGATGATATAGAAGAGGCCTTCATTTTATTTAAGTATTATCGAGAATGGGAAATGGAGTTATCGAAATTTTTAGCAGATTTTGTGGAGTCGAAATTCTATGTTAAAGATCAGTGGCGAACCTAGCACCCGATCAGGGGATGCTGTCGCGTGTGCTAGGCTCCACTGGAGCAGTTTGGGAAAGATGGATGGGTGCCGATGAGGGATTTGCACCCTGGTTCGTCGTCTTCACTCTTCAGTTCTTCTCCTTTTTTTGTTTTAAAATTGGGCCATTGTGGTCCAGCCCATCATCTTTTTTTTTTTTTTTTTTTTTTT
>CAIGRN010036801.1:20630-37673 GCA_903798345.1 Fraxinus anomala
GTCCGGATGGTTAGAACTTTGGGCCCTTCTTCTTTTTTTTTTTTTTTTTTTTTTTTATGTTTAGTAATTGGATTGGGCCATTTGTTTACCAGCCCAATCCTTAATTATATAATATATAGGCCCAAATCCAATTCCCCAATTCAATTCGATATCCATTAATAAATCCTTGCTTGGCAACGCGACGCGACGACATTCTTCATCTTCTCCCGCCTGCCGCTGCCAGTGAATCGTCATTCGTCCACCACCACCAATCCACCAGCCCGTCGTGCCAATGTTGGAAGCTCCTGTGAACGGTTTCAGTCATCCGCCAAGACTCAGTCATCGTTGACGCCCACGTGAAACCGTGAGTTTTCTGTTTTATGTTTTTTTTTTTTTTTGGTGTTATTTTCTATTTTTGAGTTATGAAATCATGATTTATGTAACTATGTGGTATCATGTATTATATATGATTTTCTGCTCAAAATTGGGTTGGACTTGGGGGAATTGGAATTGTGAATTAATTGGTACTTTTCACTTTCAATTTACTAATTTTGATTTGAAATGAGAAATTAGTTGTATTAAGCTTGCTTGATTGTTGATGAGTTAAATTGAGGGAAATCTTGCACTTTGGATGCAAATAGCAATTGTCTACTTGTAGGTTGGAAATGAACTCCACTGTTTTCACTTTCTGCTTGGAAGTTCAACTGATAGAGATCAAAAAGTTCTTTGTCCATCTAATATTTGCTCTTTGTGTGGTTTCCTTATGTTAGGTTCTCTAATCCCCCAAATTCAGTGAGATGCTAAAAGAGTTTTCACTTTTCAATAGCCTTAAGTAGGCAGAACCTCATTTCTTTTGGTCTAAAAATAATGTACTGTCATTAAGCTTCCAAAAAGGGTGGTTGCTTCACATTTCCAAAAAACAATATTTTTTATGCTAAGTCGTTATATTCAATGTCTCTTTTCTTTTGTTTTCAATGTTTGGTCAGTGCAATAATAACAAAAAAAAAAAAACAAATTTGTCAACGTTCGCCCGGGCTGAACTTCAATGCTGGATCTACCACTATTAAAGATGCTGGTTTGCAGGTCGTTTTTCGCTAAATCTATTTTTCATAGAGGGGAAATTAGAAAGAAAAATCCATACAAAAAAAAAATCATGTTTGAATATGAAGACGAAATGTATGAACAAAACATGAAGCTGCATTCTCTAGAATCTACAAAAAATGAAAATTTAAGAGGTGAAGAATCAATGGAAAATCTGAATGAGAGAATCAACATTGAAGAACACTTTAGTGCTTTAATTTTGAGGCACTTCAAAGATTTCTATGATCATAAATATTCTTTAGTTAAAAAGATGTTAAAGAAAAACCAAAAGCTGCATCAGAACTCTTGGCATGAGACATAGAAAAATAGTACAAGAAAAGTCGAGACTTGTATGAAAATCTAAGTTGAGGTGGGCAAAAACCATGAAAAGGCACTTAATCATCAGCCAATATCAAGAAGATAAACAGGAAGAGCTCGAGGCCAAATGAGAACAATCTATAGCAACCTCTTCCTCTGTTTGAGATAGACTGACAATGACAAACATACGCGACGTTAGACATATACTGCGAAAACTAGTTTTTGCATATGATGAAAAACACAAACATTAATAACATTGTCACCACGTACGCTTGACTGGATAAAATTGAGGAAGATAAATCTGACGAAATTTCTTAGTCATCCAATCTAATCATATTTTTTCGAACGTGCCTTTTGCACCCATTTACATGTTTTTGTCCGAAAGGGATGAATCGAGTTTTAAAACATCTTCAAAAAATTAATCTAAATTCAAACAAGTTAAGAATCAATAAATTAATCAAATGATACATGTAAACATAAAAGCGATAAATATAAGGAATGGATGATGCAAATGATATAATTGTGAAAGTTTGATCCAAATCAATGATCTACATCCTCCGTTTTCGAGCTCTTTATTACGAGCAAGGCCTTTTTAATATACTGATTGACTTATAGTACAATCCAAATCCTTACAATGCTTTCTATGACTTAGAAATAAGGAGCATCGATTCTTATACATGATTGAGCTTTACGGAACCTCAATATGACCTACAAATTTGAAGAATGTTTTTACAATTGAAACTTCTCTTAATAAATTATACAAATGTATTAAGTACCAAGATTTGTAATGAATAATAGCTCAAGTGTTAGATAAGAGAATTTTGATGAGTACGATTATTTCAAAAGTTTAAGTTAATCAATCAAAGTTTTAAAAATATAAAAGTAGAAAAGCTAAACACAATGCAAATATAAATATTTTCTTCAAGACATATCTCTCTTTTATAAATAATAACAATAAGTCAAGTATCAAGAGAGATATAAGAAACTTTGATAAAGATTGTGATTTTAGAAGTTTGATTTAACAATCAAAGTTTTTTAACTTAAAAAAATAGATATAACAAATATAATTTTGCTCAAACGTATCTCACTTCAATGGTCTTGAAAGTCTTGCAATAAATGAAAAAATTGAATATATTTATTGAGCTCAATGAGCAAAACATTTTGAAAGTTTCGGATGAGTAGCTGGTCAATCGCCTCATGTCCAGATGACCAATATAGCCATTGCAAAAAAAAGTTAGAACCGTCAAATTTTAGATCGTTAGACATTTTCGGTCTTTGCCAATCTTGACGGTTGATTGTCGTTGGTCAACCAATCGGCTCCGACCAATTGACCGTCGGCTTTCGGTTGGTTCGGTCAATTTTTACATTTGGGCCCTTTTGATCCCATTCGAATATTTTGAAAAGCATGGATTTTTGAAAAGCATTTTTAACTAACTTCTCAAAATAAAAGATATTTTTCAAGTTCAAATATTTTTTTTTATCAAAATAACTTGTAGTGCACAAAATAATTTTTAATTTATAAAAATATTTTTGAGCTTAAAACATTCATTACTAAATATAGAAGTGTTAGCACCTTTACATTTGATCTAAAAATGCCTAATTCTTGATATTTCTTTGGCTCGTAGGCTCTCGCCTTGAAGGATTTTGTCTTGAATGCTTGAAAGACTTGACTTTGAACTTGGTCTTTTTTATGAGTCTGGTTTGTGATGATAACCTTTGATCTTTTTACGACCATCGATAAAAGAATTTTTATTGAATGCTTTAAAAAACTATAATCACTTAAATTTAATTTGTTAGTAAACAAGATTAACTAATTTGTTATAATCAAATCTTTAAGGTTATAATCAACTATAGATCAATAAATTCTTCATTTTTAATTATAACAAACAAGATGATTGCAAAGTAATACCGAACAATTGATAAGTAATACCAAATAATCGATAAGGGATAAAAATTATGTATTCCATATATTGCCCCTATCTATTACAAATTAATAGCCATTCATTCAAAGCATATGTCTATCAAAGCAAGCATATCTCATCCATGTCATTTCATTATTACTTGAAGCATATCATCTATCTCACTTCTCCCCCTTTTAGTATAGTAAGCAAAAATATAATGTATAGGGAGCAAGAATGTGGCATATATATTTTGTAAAACAATTAGAGTAAATAAGAATATTTCCCCTTAATTAAACACATAATGGCAAATCATTGTAAATAAGAAAGGAGATATCACATTCATAACAAAAACATACCAAACCATAAGTGATGAAATATTGAAGTTTAAGCACCATAAAACTGATTCCAAAATACATAGTAAGAAAGTGCCAAAAATATCTAAAGCTCTAGAAGATGCGATGGAGGAAAGAGTCCGTCGAGCCGAGCATTGAGTGCCCGCTATTGAGCATTGAGTCCTTTTTGTTGAGATAGCACTTGGTCAAGTAACCCGACAGGTCCATCAACGAAGGAGGCAAGTGAGTCAATCTGTGTCATTCAAAATATTATAGTAATCCTCGGTGAATGTGAAACCGTTAGTAGGAGAAGAAGCACTCAATCCTGGGATTTCATGAGGAGGACTAGGAACATGTGGTGCATCGTCATCGTGATCATTTCCAACCTCATCTTCATGTCCTTCGAAAGGTAAAGTCGAATGACACGACTCTTGATCAAATCACTTAGTATGGGCTAAACATTATATCATTGGGACGGAGAGAAATGGAAATCTCACCGTCCAAAGAAACTTCAAAATGCTTAAAGATTTAGACGTGAAGCATGCGAAAGTGTAAGGCCTTGATGCAAATGGAGGAATGGACAAGTTTTATATAACAAATTACGATGGATGGAAAATCTAATGTATGCCCGACTAAGAAGGAGTCAAGAAGGAAAAAGGTCAAAATGAGTAACTTCATTGAAGCGACCTTTCCTAGGAAGAATGACATGGGCGATGATATTGTGTAAAAACTTTATAAGGTGGAGTATGTTGGTTTGAGCTAAGCTTTATGGAATGTTTGAAATTTTTATTGGTTACTCTACAGCATGCAACAATGGGATTATAACCTTCAATGGATGGATAAGCCATATGGAAAAATATTTTATTTTCATTCCGCAAACTCAAGTAGATTACGAAAAAAGAGTTTTAGTGATTTTAATCCTTCTATCCCTGAGTAACCATGAAATGCTATCCAAAACATGATAAAAAAAAAAAAATCATATTTTTGTAAAATTCTTTCATAAGAACCAGATATGTATTTTCTTCAAAAGTAGCAGTGGGCAACCCATGGCTTCAAAATATTCCTCGATGTGAAAAGAATGAGCTTTCAAATGTAAAAGAAGAAAATTAACGATCTTACCTATGAAAATAGGAGATATATCAAAAGGGTTAGCCAGCAAAGGTGACTCTTTATCCTATAAAGGATTCGATAGCCTCTCGGTCCTTCTTGGTTACTTACACGGTATCTTGATCCTTGGCATTTTGAAAATTTGTAGAAAATGCGGAAGAGAGAGCTAGTGTACGATCTTCCGTTGAGGAGGAAGAATTAGAGGTTGTGGTAGATAAAAATTGGGGGTTTTGAGAGATTTGAAGTGAAAAGTGATGGGTTTCTAAAATCTTGTGGTGGTTTTGAAAATTAATGGTGGATATAGTGAGTTTGGAGTAAATCTATGGAGAAGATGAAGAAAAGTGAAAGAAATTGATGAAAAAAAATAAGGAAATGAGGAGTTTTAAAAATGAAAAACCCGACAGTTTGGTCGACATTTCTCAATCGACCAATAAACCCCAACTATGCTTACTGCCTTTTTAGTCCATCATTTCCTATCGATCGCTAGTCTAGCTCTTTTTTTTTTAATAACATCACATTTAGATCAAATTTGTATTAAGTCTTAAATAATACCACATGTGGAAATTAATCATGTAAGAACGCGTAGTATGAATTAAAATTTGTCATGCACTTTGAATTCATCAATAATGTCCAAACCTCTTCGGATATGTTAGAATCTATCAAGAGTTAGATGTTTAGTGAAAATGTCGGCTAATTGATTGTCAATGTTTCAAATTCTAATACAATATCTCCCTTTTGAACATGATCTCGTAGAAAATTGTGTCTAATCTCAATATGCTTTGTTCGAGAGTGTAAGGTGGGATTTTTTGATAAGTTTATGGCACTCGTGTTATCACAAATCTCCCTTTTCTACTGATATCTATTTATAAGAGCTCACAAACAATTGGACTCAGTAACCAAAAGAATCTAACAAGAGATTTATAATAAATATTGAAGATTACAATCTTATTTCAGATTAGGTCTGGGCATCTGGGTGGGTCGGTTCATGTATTTCAGTATATGAAATCTCCAATTATACTCCGAGTATTTCATAAGAGGAATCATTCTAGTCCACATAATTATTGGGACCAAACTCGAATTGAAATCGTCGGTTTCAGTTCGGGTTCGATTCTACCCATAACATTTAATTAAAAAATTGTGAATTGACGATACAAATTATTTTTTTCGATATCTACCAGAAATAGAAGAAAATAAAATATATCACCAAATATATATTTCAACACTTTCTTCATCCAGTGCAAATATAATAATGTTATTCATAGTCAGTGATTATAGTAATCATCATATGTGACAGCTTGTTGTTTAGTGCATTAATCTCTTGTAATTCTGTTGCCTTAAATAATAAGTTAATGTTTCAAATAATAAGTTGTCACGTATGATGACTACTACAATTCCTAACTATGAATAACATTATTCATGCAAATATGTCACCAAATAATATCAAATACTAACATAATGACATTCAATTTCGATTGTGGCATTGCATGCGGCACCATAAGAAATCTTTGTGAGTTGGACACGTGTAAAGTGTGATCAATATGACTATGAACGAAAGCGATATTATTAAATTATTCAAATAAATGAATCTAATTAATTAAGTACCCACTACTTGGATCTAGCACTAGTTGAGCTTTGCGAACTTGTATTTGTTGGGACGGGCTCATTGGTTTAGGTAGAATAAATTTTAAAAAAATGAAAATTTATTAAAAATGAAAATTTCGATTTTAACGAGTACCCACGGTTCCGATTCAAGAACCAATAATCGATTTAGACACGGTTGTTTTTCAGTTCCATTTCCTTAATTATTTTTTTTAAACTTGAATCGGAACCTCAGATTTCGATTCGATTTTGGTTTGAAAAGTTTGGTTCTAGTTAAAATGTTCACTCCAATTTCAGATTTTTAACTATTGAATTTAGCTATAAAAAACTTTTGCAAAATTTATGGAATCTGTTGCATCATTATCAAAAGGTTGATCTCCTACGTGCGCATTTAATGCGCCATGATGATGGTATATTATATTTGGCAGGGCCTACGCGAGTTAGTGAGGCATGTTCAGCACGACTCCATCTGAGCCCTTGGTTTGAATTTTGATCAAGCCCCTTTTGAAGTTATCGTGGCAGGTGGGATTACAAGTGGATGGGCCAGAGTAAAGTGGAGGAAGATCCAATGGTGAGGGTTCATTCACCATGCATATATAAAAGGCTGAAAACCTACATTTTTCTCCTTTCCTCCACCTTGCAAAAATCATAAACTTTAAGTGTTCGAAAATCCTCCTATTTACTGCCTCTGGCGAACAACTCCGTTCTTTTTTACTTCAAAGTTTCCTGAACCTCATGTCTAGAGTATGTATCTATTTTTGTTGTCGAGACTTTTCTTTCATCTACTTTAGATGGCTTCTTTATCGAAAAAGAATGCTTCTGAAGGGTCTTCTGGGATATATATATATATGGCGTTGATTTGCAATAAGGCGAGTATCCTTCCAGTGATTCCTACTGAAAGGATCATGGAGGCAATGAGGGTCCCTCATAGTACATGGATGATGCTAGAGGGCCCTATATATTATAGCATCAAATGGGGGCCTTTTTGTGGCCAACATACATAAAGGAGAATGAGCTTGAGGGGTTTAGAGAGAGGTTTAGGATCCAAGACAATATTGAAATGTTAGCGCCGACCCTTGAGGAAAGAGCTTGTTTTCCTAAGGAAAGGTACGTGGTGGTGAGTGAGGCGATCTTGGGCGGGAGGATGAAACTGCCTCTACCTCCATCTTTTAGGTTCATACTTAGGCATTATAACCTAGCTCCTACCCAATTAGTGCCAAACGCATGGAGCCAGTTGTCAGGGACCTTCATTCTTTGGAAGGAGGTCACTCTTGGCGAGAATATGCCCCCATATGTTTTTCAGACCCTCTTCCAGCCTCGTGCCTCTAGTGGGGGAACTGACTGTAAGGGATGGTATTGAATGAACCCCTAGTGGCCTGCATTCTCCTGGGGGACCCCAACTTCCATAAAAAAATAGAAATCTTCATGGTTTTGGATTAGGGGTCGTTGGCAGACGATGAAAGGAGATGTGGTCCCAGAAATCACCCTGTCGACCTAATACCACGAGTATAGTGAGTTGAGCCCATATTTAATATGGTGTTCCTTTGTTGGGTTTACTTCCCTTCGTCTCATGTCTAATGTCAACTTTTGTGCAGTTGTAGTCAATTGGTTTGAGCTAAAACCATTAGAGTGAGCCATTATCAAGGCAATATATGAGTTGTCTTTGGAGAATAGGTATTTTAAGAACGTCATCGGCAAGTGAAACATCTTCGTTACACATCAACTAATGGCCACTAAAGGTAAAATTGTATGGTTCGCTCCTTTGTCGATTGTTTTTTTCTTCGGTAATCCTGAATGTTGCATTTGTTTGTAGGGAAACACGACAAAAAGGAGTACGTAAGGCCAAACCTACTCCAGTTGAGGAGCTTGGGGTGGTACAAATGAAAAAACCTCTGAGCGCTGGTTCATCTTGTGACAAGAACTAGGGTGAAGAGTTGGCTCACCTTTCGAAGATGAACCCACCGCCCCTTCCAGAGAAGAAAGGGGAAAAGGAGAAGGAAAATGAGGTTAAGCCTTCCTTGGAGAGGCTTCCTAAGAGGAAGTTGGTATTATCAAAGAATACGGGGCCCAACCCTCCTTCCAAGGGCCAGACTACTATTGGGGAGTCACTTCGACAACTTATTCTGGTCGAACCAATTTTCTCCATGAAGGTTGTGGAGGCCGAGGAGGCAGCTGACTAAAGGGCTTGGTGAGAAAAAAGAAATGGAAGAAAGTGAGGAATGTCCCATTGGAAGGGAAGGCCCAGAACTTCTTGGGCAGGAGGTCGGATGAAATTACGCCTACAGTCATGGAGATGTTGCCTGCTGAGGTTCAGGTGGCTACGAGGATTCAATGTAAGTACTGGACTGACAAATACGCCTCGCATGCTGACACATGATGCAGTTGACATGGTGGAGGTTGGACTTGCCTTGCAGGCTCGTTCTCAGGACTTCTTCTTAAATGCCCAAATGGAAGCGAGGGAACTGCAAGGCCTTAACAAAGAGTATCTCCAAAGGGCACAGGATGCTGAAATCGCCATGTCTAAAGTTAAGGATAAGGCATCTTCTGCCAATGAGGCCATTGAGGCTTCCAAGTTGAGGTAAGCTGAGACAGAGTCGAAGGTGGAAGTGCTTTCCAAGGAAAATGAGGAATTGAGGAAGAAGACTCATCTTTACAAGGCTGAGGTGAATGCCCTGACGAAGTGAGTGGAGAACTCTCATAATCTTCAAAAAATTGCTTCATCAACCTTGGAGGCTACAAACAAGGAAAGGGAAAAACTGAAGGCTCGTGTTAGTAAGCTTACTGCTGAGGCTTCCCACCTAGGTGAGCAGTTGAAGGGAGCCGGAGAGGCAGCAGTAAACGAGTACATTGCTCATTTCCACGAAATGGTCGAATACAATGGGCTCGGTATACATTGGAGGAGGGTCGCCTATAATGAAGTTTTTGAAAGGCTAGCTGAGCTGCACCCTTAGCTGGAGTTTTCCTTTTTGAAAGATGAGTTTTTAGCAGAAGAACCTTCGACCCCAGCCCAAGGAGATTGAAAGGATTCAGTGGAAATGGGCGCCATGAGGGAGCCTCAGTAGGTCGACGTCGTTTGCTTAAATTAGGTTCCTTTGTGGGATTCTTGTAACCTCAGTTTTCATAATGAACTTAATTTTATCTTTTAATTCGAATAGCCTGGTTAATCGTAACCTCATTCCTTAGGTTTCGCATAACCCCTTTATGGGCTCGCCATAATTTAATTGTTTTTTAATAAGCTTATGGTCTCGCCACGATTTAATTATCTTTAACAACTTTATGGGATCGACATAATTCAATTATCTTTAACAACTTTATGGGCTCACCATAATTCAACTGATTTTTAATAAGCTTATAGGCTTGTTATAATTTAACTGATTTTTAATAAGCTTATGGGCTCGCCATAATTCAACTGATTTTTAATAAGCTTATGGACTCACCATAATTCGATTATCTTTTAACTACTTTATGGGTTCACCATAATTCAATTATCTTTAACTTTACGGGCTCGCCATAATTGCTTCATCGTACGTTAGCTAGTTTGTAAACTAGTTCATGGGCTCGCCATGCATATGAATTAGTTCTTGGGCTTGCGAGAGCTATTATAGTTGATCCAAAAGCGGTATGATCTTGTCATACGTAATATATGAGCTTTTCATAATTTAAAAATAAGAAACACATGCATTAGTCTCAAAAGGTACATGAGTGGTGAATGGGGGCCTTACTGATAATACATTCTCAGATATTAGACATTCCAAAGGTAGGGTTGGACATTTCCATCTAAGTTCTCAATTAAGAAAGTTCCTAGTCTAACGTCGCCCGATTTACGGTAGGGGTCTTCCCAATTCGGACCCAACGAGCCCACACCAAGTTCTTTGGAAGACGAAAAAACCCTTCTAAGGACCAAATCGCCTTTTTTAAATGATATCTTCTTGACTTTGGCATTGTAGTACCTTGCCATTTTCCTTTGATATAAGGCCAATCTTATTTGTGAAGCGTCTCTCCTTTCTTTAAGGAAGTCGAGCTCACGTCGACTTATCTCATCATTGGATAATTCGTTGAATTACAGGCGACAAGGCGAAGGAAGACCCACTTCGACCAAACTCATGGCTTCAGCCCCATATGCCATAGAGAAGGAGGTTTCTCCTGTTGCGGTTCGATTGGTTGTGCGTATTGGCCACAACACATGGGGGAGCTCGTCCACCCATGCCCCCTTTAACGCATCAAGTTTCTTCTTCAAGAAATGCTTTATAGTTTTGTTGACTACTTCGACCTGGCCATTTACCTGGGAATGGTGAGGGGAGGTGAAATGTTTTTTGATACCCAATTCATCACCTGGATCTTTGAGCTTCTTATTGTCGAACTTTCGCCCGTTATCTGTAACTATTGAGTGGAAAATTCCAAACCGGCATATGATGTTCTTCCATATGAACTTGGAAGTATTTGCTTCAATTATTTTAGCCAACGGCTCTACTTCGACCCACTTGGTAAAGTAATCGATATCGACGATAGTATAGTTCGTGCTCCCCTTCCATTTTGGCATAGGCCCTATTAAGTCGACCTACCACTTGGCGAATGGCCAGGGACTAGATACTACTGTTAACTTTTGGGAAGGTTGTCTTTGAATGGAGGAGAAGCACTGACATTTGTCGCATCTTTTCACGAATTACATAGCATCCTTCTTCAAAGTTGGCCAGTAGTATCCTTGCCTTAGTACTTTATAGGACAATGCTGGGCCTTCGGTGTGGTTGCCATAGATCCTCTCGTGGATTTCTTGTAGGACATAGCTAGCTCCTTTCCTCCGGTGCATCGTAGGAGAGGGGATGAGAAGCCTCTTTTGTAAAGTACTTCGTCTTGGAGTACATAGTGGGCGGCCCTTCGTCTGAGCTTGTAGGCCTCTTCCTTGTTTTCTAGCAACATATAGTCCCTGAGGTAGTCTATAATAGGTTGCTTCCATTGAGGGGTTCCTCCAACCCACATTACCTCTTCCATTTTGGCCATAGAGGGCCTGGAGAGGTATTCAACCAGCACAATCTTGAGTAATTTCGAGTCTTTGCTACTGGCTAATTTTGATAGGGCATCCACGTGCAGGTTTTCCACTCATGAACTTACTTCAAGTATGCCGCCATGCCTTTATCTTTGGCTGCGAAGTCACCGCTAACCTGGATCACAACCAGCTGGGAATCGCTTCAAACTGCCAAGTGTTTGACCTGTATCTCTTTAGCCAGTCTGAGGCCTGCCAAAAATGCCTCGTATTCAGCTACGTTGTTGGAGGTTTTAAAGCCAACCCTCACTGCATAATTAAGCTGATGACCCTCTGGGCTTTCCAGCCGTACGCTAGTCCCTGATCCCGTTTCTCCAGCGGATCCGTCGAAGGGGATCCATCGACAAACAATTTCCAGACTGGGAGGGTCTGCTAGTTCCATCGTTACATTAATATTTGTTGCCTCTGTGAATTTCGCTATGAAATCCGCCACTACTTGTCCCTTTATCGAGGTTCTTGGTTGATAAAAAATATCAAACTCGCCCAAATCCACAGGCCACTTCATCAGCCTTCCTAATTCGTCTGGTTTTTAGAGTATTTATTTGAAGGAGAGGCTCGTCAGTATACGTATACTATGTGCCTGGAAGTAGGGTCTCAACTTTCTAGAAGCGACCATAAGGGACAAGGCAAGCTTTTCCATATCAGTATAACACGTTTCAGCGGGAATGAGGGCCTTGCTTATGTAGTAGACAGACAACTGAATGTTGTCATCCTCCCTTACCAGCATCGAACTCACAGCATTGGCACTTACGGCCAGATATAGTTGCAAAGTTTCTCCCATTTTAGGTTTCGAGAGAATGGGGGCTTGGCCCAGGCGCTTGTTTAGCCCTTGGAAAGCCTCTTCACACTCTTCATTCCACTGAAACTTCTTTCTCCCTTTTAAGACTTTAAAAAAGGGAGACATCTATCCGTAGCTTTAGAGATGAAGCGGTTTAATGCTGCGAGGCGTCCTGTCAAGCATTGTACCTCATTGGGCTTGCTTGGGGATTTCATGTCTATCAAGGCCTTAATTTGCTCAGTGTTCGCCCCAATGCCTCACTAGTTGACCATGTAACCCAAGAACTTTCCAGACGCGACACCAAAGGTGCATTTCAATGGGTTTAGCTTCATCCGGTACTTCCTCAAGATCTCAAATGTAGTTCTTAAGTGTTCAATGTGTTCTGCAGATCTGAGGCTTTTTACAAACATGTCATCAACATATACTTCCATTGTTTTACCTATGAGGTCGGAAAATATTTTGTTGACTAGCCGCTGATAGGTGGCACCAGTATTTTTCAATACCTTGTAGCAATAGAGACATCTATCAGTGATGAATGGGGTATTTTCCTCGTCAGCTGGATGCATGGGGATCTTGTTGTATCCTGAGTACGCATCCATAAAACTCATGAGTTCATGGCCTGCCGTGGAATCAACTAGCTAGTTGATCCTTGAAAGCGGGAAGTTGTCCTTTGGGCAAGCTTGGTTGAGGTTGGAGAAGTCAATGTAGACCCTCCATTTGCCATTAGATTTCATTACCAGGACGGGATTGGATATCCACTTTGGGTACACTACTTCTCTGATGAACACATTAGATATGAGCTTTTGGATCTCTTCTTTTAGGGCCACGTATTTTTCTGGGTTCAGGCTCTTCTTTTTTGTCTGTGATGAGTGAACTTCGGATCCACATTAAGTTGGTGGCAACTTACTTTGGGGTCAATACCTACCATGTCTTCGTATCTCCACGCAAATATATCTAAGTTGTTAAGCAGGAAGTTGATGCGGACATCACGATGTATTTTATTGTTTATTTTTATTAATTAGTTGATACGGATATCACGATCTATTTTATTGTTTATTGTTTATTAATTATGTTTTTATTATTATTGGGCTTGTAATTGTGGGTTGGCCCAAGCCCGTCAGTAGTAGGTTTCTTTTTACTATTTATATGGGTTTTCATTGTAATTGCGACAGACGATGAATGAATAAAAACGAATTGAGTTTTTGGCTTGTAGCCACGTTTCCTCTCTTCCTCTCTTCTCACCTGATTTCTCCTCCGGCTTCTTTCCCCATTCTCTTCGATTTCTTCCCTATTTCTTGCTGCATTCTTCTCCTATCATGCATCAAATTTGGTATCAGATCTAAACATGATTTCCATCGTCAATTGGCATTCCAAACACTGCTAAAAAACCTTCAGTTCCATACACACAACTAATATATCCATCACCCGCTGCCACAGTTCTGCTCCCCCAAACAGTGCCGCCACCGTAATTTTGAAACAATACAACCAATTTCACCATGGGTGAAAACATCAATTACTCCCGCTGTATATAATTACTCTGTCCCTGCATCACGCCACAATACAATCACACCTACTCGACGCTGTCTCACCAATCGACCCACGTAATCCTCACACATCTGATTCTGTCAAGTCACCACCAATAGACCCAAACATGAACCAAAATCATCATCCTCAATTCACTCCACCACATCTACGCAGCTGCCTGTTAACTTACAATCGTTGCCCAAACTGCTGACCACCGTCCAAACTACAAACCACAAACCCTCGTCTGAATTACTTCCCTTGAGCTGCTTCTCTTCCAGTCCGACACCAGTAGAAGAATGAGTTGCAGAGAAAGGGAGAAAATCAGAAAGGAGAGGAACTTGGAGGAGAAGTTAACCTTCGGCTGCCATGTAAAAGCCCTCTACCTAATTTGTTTTGGGCCTCAGTTTGTTTGTGTTAGTTTTATTGGTATTTTGGACCCTATTTTGTAATTTTCTTTTAGTTTAAAAAAAAGTGTGAAAAAAAAGAGTGAAAAAAAGTGAAAAGAAAAGTTTTTCTATCGTTTTCTTAGGTATATCTTGCCATGTTGGTTGGCTCGGTACTTCGATGATCTTGTTGATTGGCTCGTTTACTTCGAAAAATTGGTTGATTGACTTGACTACTTCAACGAACAAAGCGAAGTTTTTATTTTTTTATCATTGGTTTATATTACTTTATTTTAAAATTGAACTATTGATTTCTTTGTGCTGCTGTTATTCCAATTTTATCTAAAGTTCACGTGACCAAATCCCTTGACTTGTTAAATTCCCATAATTTTACTTAAAGCTCACGAAACTGAATTCCTTGATTTGTTAAATTCTTATTTTACCCCACTTATTTTACGTGATCGGGTTTTTTGTCTAGTATTGGACGTGTACTTTGTTATTTTAAATGTATTAGCAGTATTAGCTTGCCGTATTTGGCTTCATTTCATCCCAAAGTTTTTTAAAAAAAATTGCCCAAATTATTATTTTATGTTGCTTGCGCTTATTGTTCATTGATCTCTTCATTGCACGTCATTTAGTTGCTAATACAATGCATGCAGTTGCATCATGGTCGTCTTGTCATATAAATTTCCAATAACCTGACCATGGACCCATCCCAATTTGATGCCCTCACCAGACATTTAGCACAACTTGCCATTAAACAACAACAATAACAAACTCAGTTTGCAGCTGTCCAAATTGAGATGGCTGTTACTCGTGACGCAAATAGAGATTTAGCTGCTAGGTTGTCCACTTTTAAGCCAATCCCTCGTTCGACTGATGTTGATAATTTTAAAGTGTCCTATAATAGAAAATATCGTTGTCGACAAGATAATCAAACGTATTTTTGACACGACCGCAGGGACGGGGATTGGGTTTGTAAACAAGAACGAGGTTATAACCATCACGATACTCATTCTCTTCCATATCATAAGGAGCATTTCTATAAAAACAATAAAGTAGATGCTCATACTTCTGATGGTTGCTTAGATTTTGAAGTTCTTAGTCAATAGACTGCCCTTAAACAAGAGAATTAGTTAGTGACTGAGTATATTGCTCAATTTGAGGAATTTCGAATGAAATTTCATGTCATTGAGGATGAGACCCTGACTTTGAGTAGGTTTAGACAAGGTCTAAAAAATGATCTCAGGCACGAGCTTTTCCTTCGGGGTGTCACTACTCTTGACCATGCTTACTTTTTAGCTCGAGATTTTGAGTTGATTATTGGTACTCCGTATAAAAAGCATGGTGATAATCATACACTAATCTCCTCAGCGCTGTTTCCTCTTAAGTCTATTAAGAGACCTTCCCCGTCCAATGTTTCTCATGTGTTCAAAAATAAAGGTACAATTTCTGAAATTCCAAAGACTTATTCTCATGTGCAATGCTTCAATTGTAAGGACTTCGACCACATCTCTTCCAAATGCCCTAGTCAAGCCTTAGACATTGAAAAACAAAAGCATATAATAGATGAGCGGTTAGAAGATTAAGTCTATGAACCTAAATTTGAAGAATTTGATGACTTGGATAATAGTGAGAACACCTCCTTAGGTAGTAATCGGTCTTTTCCTATGAATCAAGGTATTGTGCCCCTTGTCCCCGAATGCTTTAACTATAAGGACTTTGGCCACATCTCTTTCAAATGCCCTAGTCAGGCCTTAGGCATTGAAAACTAGACGAATATAATAGATGAGCGGTTAGAAGATCAAGTTTATGAACCTAAAATTGAAGAATTTGATGACTTGGTAGATATTGAGAATGCCTCATTAGGTAGTATTAGGACTTTTCCTATGAATCTAGGTATTGTACCCCTTGTTTTCGATACCTCTCAGTCAAGTGTTGTGTGTCGTACCCTTGCCCAACCCAAAGGTGCTATTGGTTTACGTAATCATGCCATTATCAAGAAAAATCTTGAGAATTGGGATTTGATAGTCCCAACAGTTCAAATTATATATAAAAATTCTGTGAATCGGCCAATAAGTATGAGTCCCTTTGAATTTATTCATGGTTATGACCCTATGAAGCCTTTAGACCTTATTCCCATGTCCCCCACATGCTAGTGTGTCGATGTCAACTGAGGCATTTGCACATCATCTTCATGATTTTTATATTGAGATTAATAAACAATTTGAAGCAAATAATGCATCATTTAAACTTCAAGATGATTTGGATAAACGACACTTTGAATTTAATATTGGAGATTATATTATGTTGCAAGCTCATAGTGCTGGTCCTTTTAAAATTGTAAAGCACGTCGGTCCAAATGCACATGTCATTGATCTTTTATCATATTTTGGCTACCACTCTACTTTAAATATTGAGGGCTTCATTACTTACCAATACTGTTTCAATTCCTTTGATGATCATTTTCTATTTAGCTCTGTGGACCCCCAACATATCCATGTTAATATTTCTACTTCAATCCCATTTATTACAGCACACAAAGATATAATTGAAGTTATTTTAGATGAACAGATTGTGTTAACCAATGATGGAGAAATTTGGTGCTTCCTTGCTCGTTGGGTTGTTTCACCTGATGCAGATCATACTCTTGGGGACAATTTGCAACTGGCATTGGCATCATTGATTCAGTTTCGATATTTAATTCTTATGAAAGATCGTCCCCCGTGGTCAAAGTTTATCCACTCGACATGGTCGAGTTTTCTCCCAATTTGCAACTGGCATTGGCATCATTTGTTCAGTTTCGATATTTAGTTCTTATGAAAGATCGTCCCCCGTGGTCAAAGTTTATCCACTCGACATGGTCAAGTTTTCTCCCATCCCGAGAGAGTAAATGCGGACATTACGATCTATTTTATTATTTATTTTTATTAATTAGTTGATGCGGACATCACAATCTATTTTATTGTTTATTTTTATTAATTATGTTTTTATTATTATT
>CAIGRN010036818.1:0-11353 GCA_903798345.1 Fraxinus anomala
TCTAGCCGATGTGGGACTTCTTTTATTCCCAACAACACTCACATATTTCGTCATATTAAACAACGAGTCAATCGAAAAAGTAGGCACAACCGTCCACTACACCGGTGGTTCAGACCTCAGAATATTGTCCATTCGGCTAGGTAACTAAAAGTGGTTAATTTTAGGCAGTGGAAAAATCAAATAAAATTGCACATTTTCATGCATTTTGGTGTCAAAAAATCAATTACACATTCCCTCTTACTGCAATTTCCTAGGTGTTTCCAGATTTATTACGTACTGAATTGCAAAAACCATTGACAATATATATGAAGATACAGAAAATAATAACAAATTTTTTGCTGTTTTATTGCGTGGGGTCTAGAGACAGCTAAGGAGACCGCACAATTAGATAATACAAAATCAACTAAGTGTTTTTATTATTAAATTTTAAATTGAAGCATATGGGAGAATTAAATGATTTATGAATCAATTGATGTGTCATTTCATGATGCTTAAGAGATCATTAATATATATATTTATTTATTTATTTATTTATCACACTCTTTAATTCATTGCGAAATTTATTGAAATATTTACCGAAACAAGTCTATTATAATTTCTTAATTTATTATTATTACATATTTGTCTGAGATATCACCATGTCAGCTACATTCGTCTTAGGAATAATTTATCGATCATAAGCATAGTAATATAATTACTGAAAATTAAAATTGACATTTTTATTGATAATTTATGAGTTTTTCAGTAAATATAAAAGGAAATTGGATTTATCGAGTATAATTATAACTTGTTAAATATCTTGCACATAATTTTACAGCTTCCAATTTTATGTAAAAATTGTTTTCTATTATTTTAATTTAATGTAAAAATGTAGTCGATTTTTAAAGCTCGAATATTATAATTTTTTTAAATTCAAAACTGAAGCACAAATATAAGTCGTGGGGTTTTTAGTTTTTGTGAAACTATGTTTTCTATCATTAATTAGGATTTTATGAAATACATATGGAAGACTATACTTATAAAATTTAAATTACTTCATATATTAATAGAAGCAATTTCCTTAATTAAATTTATAAGAATAGAAATCTGATATTGCTATAAAACCCTAATTTTTTTTATCATAGTTATGTTGGTCATGACATAGTAAATGCCTTAATTACTCCTTTAATAAATTCAAATTAGATTTTAAGTGGGTGTCCAACGGTGGAAAAACACCTTTAATATTTCAACTTACCCCGAAATAGCTCTTCAATTTCATTAGTGCAATATGGTGGGGTTAGCCTCTTCTACGACCTAGTAACCTACAAAAAGAGGTTCGACCTATCTCTTTTATTTGACCTCTGACTTGATAATAAGTATATGGAGAAAAATATAATATATATTGTTGTGGTGTAATTCAAATTTCATGTTATTTGAGTTTGGTTGAATAGAAGAAATTTAAAGAGCTTGGACTTTGAGAATCTTAATTAATGAAGATCAAATTTCATCAAAAATTGAGAGTTTGGCTTGAAAAAAGACTTTGAGATGAAGAAAACAATTTGGAGCAGGAATACATTTGCTCTTGATATTGTAAACACATTTTCTCTTGATTATCGTAGATTTTTTTTCCTCTACCCGTGGTTTTTTGTCCGTATTGGGTTTCCACGTAAATTTTGGTATTTATTTTTTTCTTATTTATTTCATTATTGTCATTATCTTACGATCCAAAATTCATAACAAGTGGTATCAGAGCGATGTTGATTGTTTCGTATGGCAACAATGAAGTATGATATCATGTTGTTGGATAGAAACACAAGATTTACCTTATGGTAAATAAAGATACGAGCAGTTCTAGCATTGATGGATTTGGAGGAAGCCATCCTTGGCTTTGATAGGATCTCGCTACCTGGACGCATGATGAAAAATATCATAGGGATCGGAAAGCCCAATCTTAAATTCATCTACATCTTTTAAATCAAAAATTTCAGGATGTTTTAAAGGAGAGAAATGTCGCTACGTTGTGGTTGAAGTTGGAGCAATTTTGCATGACAAAGAGCTTGACCAGCAAGCTACACTTGAAACAACGCTTGTATTCTCACCGGATGTTTGAAGGTGCATCATTGGATGGTCACTTAACTATGTTCAAAGAAATTATAGCCGATTTGAAGACATTGGAAGTTAAATATGACGAGGAGGACTTGGCGTTGATGTTGTTGTATTTTCTGTCACCATCATATGTGACTTTTAGAGATACTATTCTCTATAGTCGGGATACTCTCACCATGGAAGATGTCTATGATGTTTTACTATCTAAAGAGAAGATATGGGCATTTTGCTGGGGGATTTGGGATTCATGCTGAATACTTGGTTGTGTATGGGAGAAATCAAGATAGGAATTGGCAGGAATATGAGGGCAGATCGAAATCTAGACATGCTAAGAAGACATGTTACTATTGTAAGAAGAATGGTCATATTAGAGCTGATTGCTGTGCCTTGAAAAATAAAAATAAAGTCGTCGCTGCTACTAAGAAATGGAAGCAACCTGTTAACACAGTAGAGGTTGATGTTGTGGAAGACGGGTAAAGTGAATGAGAGCTTCTTATGATTTCTGACATGGATTCCAAACTTTGTGAGGAATGAGTTCTTGACTCGACTTTTACTTTTCATATGTGTCCTAACAGGGATTGATTTTAAACATATGAAGGAGTTTCGAGAAGTGCATTGATTATGGGAAATAACGTACCTTGCAAAATTGCCGGAGTTGGTACAGTCAGCATCAGAGTGTTCGATGGGGCTATCAGGACTCTCACAGATGTAAGCTTTGAGTGTACATGACTCAAAGGGCTATAGATACACTAGTGAATGTGGAGTTTCGAAGGTGAGTCGGGGTGCTCTTATTGTCATGAAGGGACATAAAAGTTCTACACATTTGTACATTTTGCACGGTCCTACAGTAATTGGGGATGTTTCAGTTTCTACTTCTTTTTTGACAGATGATGAAGTTACAAAATTTTGGCATATGTGGCTCAGGCATATGAATAGAATGGCATGGCGGAGCTGAGTAGAAGGGGACTTCTTAATGGCAGAAGACCAGCAAAATAAATTTTTGTGAGCATTATAGCTTTGGGAAATAAAAAAGGGTTATATTCATGAAAGGAAGACAATACGAAGGGAACACTTGAATATATTTATTGAGATCTTTGGGGATCGGTCAGGGTACCATCAAAATGAGGTCATTATTACTTGTAACGGTGATTGATGATTTTTCTAGGAAAGTTTGGGTATTCTTCTTGAAGCAGAAGAGTGATGTGTTTGAGATCTTTAAGGAGTGGAAAATATTGGTAGAAAAGCACATTGGAAAGCAGGTGAAACGTTTATGCACAGATAATGATTTGGAGTTTTGTTCAGATGAATTCAATAGCTTCTACAGGGTTGAAGGCATCTTGAGACACTTGACAGTGCTTGAAACTCCTGAACAGAATGGTGTGACAAAACGGATGAATATAATTTTTATGGAAAATGTTCGTTGTATGCTTTCAAATTTTGGGTTGCCTAGGACTTTTTGAGCTGAAACTGCTACTACAACTTATTTTCTGATTAATCGCTCACCTTCAGTTGCCATTGATAAAAAGATACCCGAAGAGGTATGGTCTGGTAAACCTTCTTGTTATTCTAATTTGAATATTTTTGGGTGTCCTGTTTATACTCATGTGGATAATGGGAAGTTGGAGTTTAGGTTTAGAAACTGCATCTTTCATATTAGACCTTCCAGACAGATTAGACCTCCACAGAAGTATGGGGAAGCAAATTTGGTAGCTTATGCATTGAGTGTGACTGAAGACCTTGATTCCACTAAGAAGCCTGCTACATATTTAGAGACAGTCTATAACGCCCCGAAAATTTTAGAATAAATTTTATTCGTTTTATATACTATATTTTTTATATTTTGAAGAAAAAAAATGAGAACTAAAATGAAATAGGTTTTAAATTTCTATCTTATTTGAGCCAAATAATTATGTATCGATAGAGTGATAAATGCTGATTTTGATAATGATAATCTTTTGTGATTTAGCTATAATTTGATTGCAATCTTAATTTGATAAAGTTTAAAAATAATCATAATTCTATCTTTTGAAATCAATTACAATTCTTATCCAAATTCTTATATACATCGTTTTAAATTCTAGTTGTATATAAACTCAATTGAGAATGTCAACTATAACTAGTGTTATATTGTCCCACAATTCACCACCAAAGAATTTTACACAACAACTTTCATATAAAGTAGCTGTAAATTGTTAGTATATTTTTTTTCAAAAGCTCGTTTGATCAATTACAGTAAGATATTTTTGTGCAATTTGTTCATTTCCTTATGCTTTTTATATTCGGTAATTTATGCATGAATTACCAGTAAACCTTCGGGTTCTTTATTAAGAGATGAAATCCTACGGAAATTTAAGATGACCTAATACATGTGTGTTGGTTGGTCACCGATATACTCCATAAGAGAAGTGTGGTATGAAGTATTTATTTAATTATTATATAATTGTGTATGGAAACTGCACGTATTTTACTTGGTATTTTTAAATACTCACTCTTACAAAATTTTATAGGTTAGTTCGGGTCGATTGGCATAATAGTGAGACGGTGATGCGACTACCAAGAGAAATTGAAGAGATAAAACATTAAGTTTATTTTTTAAAATTATTAGTCAGTTTAATTTATTTAAATACAGTTATTTAATTTGTGGTTATGTTTTCATTATGGATATTCCAGTTATTTTTATTTAAAGAATATTATTTTATCGTTTCGCAAAGAAATTGAATTTTTTGTAACACTTTATTATTTGTGAAATTTTGGGGCTTTACACAGTCAGTTGCAGTAATTCTAGCAGATGGATGATTACTATGGAGGAGAAGATGGAGTCATTAAGTAAAAATAACACTTCAGACTTTGTAAAATTAACTAGAGGTAAAAAGATTTTTCGCTGTAAATGAGTGTTCAAAAGAAAGGAAGGTACGTCAGGGATTGAAAATGATAGATGCAAGGCTAGATTGGTGATAAATGGCTACAGTCAGATTCTAGGTGTTAACTTTACAAATGTGTTCTCACGAGTTGTGAAGCATAGATCCATCCGGACTTTATTTGGAGTGGTGGCTAAGAATGACTTGGAGCTTGAGCAGATAGATGTCAAGATAACATTCTTACATGGAGAATTGATGAGAGCATCTACATACAACAATCAGAGGGATTCATAGTCTCTGAAAAGGAAGACTATGTGTGCTTGTTGAAGAAGTCCTTGATGGACTAAAGCAGTCACCGAGGCAGTGGTATAAGAGGTTTGATTAATTCATAACTACTAATGATTTCTTCAGATGTAATTATGATAGTTGTGTGTACTTCAAAAAGGAAGATAGTGGATCAATTACATATTTGTTATTACATGTTGATGATTTGCTCATAGTAGCAAAAGATAAAGCAAAGATCAGAAAAGTGAAGTTTCAACTCAGCAAAGAGTTTGATATGAAAGATTTGGGTGCAGTAAAGAAGATTCTTGGTATGGAAATCTTGAGGGATAGAAAGGTTGGTAGATTGTATTTGAGTCGGAAGGGGTATATTGAGAATGTGCTTGAAAGATTCAATATGGTGAATGCGAAGACTGTCAGTATTCCATTGGCTGCTCACTCCAAATTATCATCTAACTTGTATCCTCAGTCAGATGAAAATATTGATTACATGTCTCAGGTTCCTTATTTCAGTACAATTGGTTTGATGATGTATACTATGGTTTGTACAAGACCTAATTTGGCACATGTAGTTAGTGCAGTTAGCAGATACATGTCAAATCCTGACAAGAAATATTGGGAAGCAGTGCAGTAAATCTTCAGATACTTGAGAGGCTCTCCTAATGCTTGTTTGCATTTTGGTAGAAATTCAGATAGAGTCATTGGGTATCTAGATTCAGATTATGTTGGAAATCTCAATAAGAGGAGATCACTTACAAAGTATGTGTTTACCCTTGGAAGCTATGCTATCAGCTGGAATGCTACTTTGTAAAATACAGTAGCTTTGTCTACAACAGAAGCATAATACATGGCCATTACAGAGGCATGTAAAGAGGCTATGCGGCTGAGAGGATTGATTGGAGAAAATTCGTAAAGATTTGCAAATGTCTACAGTATTATGTAACAGTCATAGTGCAATTTTTATGACTAAGGATCAGATATTTCACAAGAGAACTAAGCACATTGATGAAATGTATCATTTTGTGCGTGATGTGATTGTTCGTGGTGATATTGTAGAAAGCAAGTTGATACCAAGGATAATCCTGCTGATATAATGACAAAAAACACTTCTTATTACTAAGTTTGAACATTGGTTGAACTTAGTAGGTGTTTGTCATTCATTTAGTCCATTAGGGCTTGTTTGGAAGATGAGAAATTGTGTTTACTTAGAGATGTGTCTTGAATTCCTTATGATGAAATTTGTTTCAAGGTGGAAATTTGTTGTGATGTGATCCAAATTCCATGTTATTTGAGTTTGGTTGAATAGAAGAAGTTTAAAGAGCTTGGGTTTTGAGAGTCATAATTAATGAAGATCAAATTTCATCAAAAATTGAGAGTTTGTCTTGAAAAAAGACTTTAAGATGAAGAAAACAACTTGGAGCCCAAAAAAAGAAAAGAAAAACAGGATGCCCAGCTCTACAGTGCCGACAAGGGGCGTTGCGGTGCCGACGCCTTTGATCAATATAGAGAACCCAGCGCTGGGGCACCAGAAAGGTGGCGCCGAAGCGCTACATGGTTGATCAACTATCGTCAATCTATGAGCCTTGTTAGGTTCTTGTTAGGTTTGTTCAGGTTAGAACTCCATTTCTTATATAATATCATAATCTTCTCTGCCTCCACTTCCCACACTAGGTGCTACGATATTCCAATTTTTTCTTAAACCTCTTCCATCCACCTCTTATTGACTTAGTCGTGCCAAGTACTGGTAAGAGCAATAGGCCTCGATCGACCTTGACATTTGACTACACATAAAAGGGTCCTCGTTTTGGATTGAAATTTTCCTTCTAAATGATATATTGCGGGACAACTAAATTTTCTATAATTTTTTTCTTTTATTTTTCACTTTTTATAATAAGACTTCTTTTTTGTAATTTTAGAACAATTTATAGTCAAGTTCATAAAAATATAAGTTAGCCTAAACTCCCACATGATTTCATATTTTCTTTTATACAACTGATTCGTTTGTAACAAATTATATATTTTTATCTCTTTTTAAATAATGGAGATTACTTGAGGAGCAAACAAATTAAGGAAATTAAAAGAGGAAGAAGGACCAAGTGCACAAGGATCGAATCATCATCATCTGACATAGAGAGTATTTATATAAAAAACTCTTGTTTGAGCCCCCATTTGATCAAAAATTTCATTTTTTTTTTCAAAAATCATTTTCAATCACATATTCTCCAATAAAATAATATTATACATAAATCGAAAAATATTTTCTTAGTTTTTAACCACACATTCTCAAAAAATCGTTATTCAAAAAATACATCTTGTGCTTACATTGAGAACAATGGAACATTAAGTTTTTAAGTACAGTTGACTCTATGAGTCATCTTTTTATTTGTTTTTTCATGTTTTTTCCCCTTCACATTATATTTTTAAAATTTGAAAAAATAAAATTTAAATTTTTCGGGGAAAAAAAGTGCTTGTGTGCTTATTTGGATAGTCATGCTGGCAAATGATGAATTTATATTTGAAATTGAATTGATTTATATTATGTGACCGAGTGGTGCTATTTGTGCTTATTTTCATATCTTGCTTATCTTTATAAGACCCTATTATTGAGCATTTAGCCACTTTAATAGTTATTTAGGTTTGAGAAATATTGTGCGATCGGATGAATTTTTGAATTGGTAAAATAATTATACTAAATTTCCTAACGAACATCAATCACTTAATCTATTGTGGCATGATCCAAATTCCATGTGATTTAGGTGTTTGGTTTAATAGAAGAAGTCTAAGGCAGTTTGGTTATGAGAATCCTAATTAATGGAGATAAAATTTTATCAAAGATTGTGAATTTGGCTTGGAAAAGGATTTTGAAATGAAGAAAACACCCTGGAGAAAAAAATTACCGAAAGTGGGCGTCGTGACGTCGCAACCCGTGACAAAAGGAGAAGTAGGAAGCTTGGCAGCTTTTTACATATTTCTCGTTATTTGGGACCATATTCACCGTGGCGCCGACGCCATCGAAGAAATGCCCTGGGCGAGGCTCCCTGGCGCCTCGATGGATTTTTCCCGATTTTTCCAATTTTTTAATTTTCTTCTTCATCTAGAACTCCAAAAAAGGCTCTTATATATATTCCACATTATTGTATCTCCACATATATACATTTTAACAACATCTGGAGAGTTAGAGAGCTTAGATTTCAATTGAGAATATTGAGATCTTGATATTGTAAACACATTCATTATTGATTATAATGAAATTCTTCTCTTCTTCTTGTTATTTTTTCCCATCTTGGACTTCTACATAAATCTTGATATTCTTATTTGTTCTTGTTTATTTCATTATTGCAATATCTTGTGATCAATTCATGAAGTGTATTAGAGGAATATTGATTTTTCGCATGGCATCGATGAAAAATGATATTCCATTATTGGATCGAAACACGAAATTTACTTTATGGCAAGTGAAAATGCAAACGGTTCTCGCGCATATGGATTTGGAGAAAGCTTTACTTGGCTTTAATAAGATACCTTCAACCTGGACGTATGATGAAAAGTAGCGTAGGGATTGAAAAACCCAAACTCAAATTCATTTACATCTTTCAAACCAAATTCTTCAGGATATTCTAAAAGAGGAAGTGTCGCTACATTGTGGTTGAAGTTGAAGTAATTTTGTATGGCAAAGAGTTTGACCAACAAGTTACTCTTGAAACAACGTTTGTAGTCTCACCGGATGTCCGAATGTGCATAATTGGATGATCACTTAACTATATTCAAAGAAATCGTAGCTGATTTGGAGATATTGGAGGTTAAGTATGATGAGGAGGACTTGACCTTGATGTTGTTGTGTTCGTTATTGCCATCATATATGACTTTTAGAGATACTATTCTTTATAGTCGGGATACTCTCACTGTTGAAGAGGTTTATGATGATTTACTATCTAAGGAGGAGATGAGACATCTCACTGTAGGATCTGGAAGTCAGGCTGAAGGCCTGTTATTCGTGAGAGAAATCAAGATATGAAGCTTGGTAAGAAATATAAGAGGTAGATCGAAATCTAGACATGTAGAGAAGGCATGTTACTTTTGTAAGAAGAATTGGTATATTAGAGTTGATTGCTATGCTTAGAAAAATGGAAATAAAGCTACTGGTGCTAAAGATAATGGAAAGTAACCTATTAACACAACAGAGTTTGATGTGTTGGAAGATGAGCAAAGTAAATGAGAGCTTATTGTGATTTCTAACATGGGTTCCAAACCTTGTGAGGAATAAGTTCTCAACTTGGCATGTACTTTCTATATGTGTCCCTACAAGGACTAGTTTACATATATGAAGGAGTTTCAAGAGGTGTGGTGATTATGGGAAACAATGCACTTTGCAAAATTGTCGGTGTTGGTAAAGTCAAAATCAGAATTTTTGATGGGACTATTAGAACTCTTACAGATGTAAGGCGTGTTCTAAAACTGAAGCAGAATCTCATATCTTTGAGTGCACTTGACTTAAAGGGTTACAGATATACCGGTGAAGGTGGAGTTTTGAAAGTGAGTCGGGGTGATCTTGTTGTTATAAGGGGACATAAAAGCTCTACACATTTGTATATTTTAAAGGGTCTCACAATAATAGGGGATGTAGCAGTTTCTACTTCTTCTTCAACAGATAAAGAAATTACAAAACTTTGGCATATGCATTTCGGGCATATAAGCGAGAATGGTATAACAGAGATAAGTAAGAGGGGGCTTCTTGATTGGCAAAGGATCAGCAAGATAATTTTTGTTAGCATTGTGTCTTTAGGAAGTAGAAAAGAGGCAGATTCATTAAAGAAAGACACAATATGAATGGAACACTTGAGTATATCCATTCAGATTTTTGGAGATCGCTAGGGTACCTTCAAAAGGATGTGTATATTACTTGTTGACAGTGATTGATGATTTCTCCAGGAAATTTATGTATTCTTCTTAAAGCAAAATAATGATATGTTTAGGACATTCAAGGAGTGAAAAACATTGATAGAAAAGTAGATTGAAAATCAGGTGAAACGTCTACGCAAAGATAATGGGTTGGAGTTTTGTTCAGATGAATTCAATAGGTTTTGCAGGGTTGAAGCCATCTTGAGACATTTAACACTATCTAGAACTCCTCAACATAATAAAGTTTTACCTAAGACTTTTTGGGTTGAAGCAGCTGTTCTAGCTTGTTTTCTGATTAATCGCTCACCTTCAGCTGCCATTGAGAAAAAGACACCAGAATGTATATTTTGGTAAACCTTCTTATTATTTTAATTTGAAAATTTTTGGGTGTCCTGCTTATACTTACGTGGATAATGGAAAGTTGGAGCTTAGATCCAGAAGGTACATCTTTCTTGGGTATAAATCAGGTGTGAAATGATATAAGTTGTAGTTTCCTGAGACAGGAAAAGTAGTGTTTAGTAGAGATATAATATTTGATTAACTTGATACTATCCATGGTTTACGTCGTGGGGATTCTGATAAAACTAATGAATAGAATCATTCAACCTAAGTGGAGTTGGAAATTGGTCCAGGGGGACAATCAGAGGTTTCAAATCAATCTACTATAGATCAGTCTAGCTCAGAGTTAACAGACAATAATACTTTGCCTATACCACCTGCAATACCATAGTATCCAATTGAGGATAGACCTCGCATATATATTGTTGACCTATGGTTGATTTCATTCTCAATGTTTTGATCATAACAAACAAGATTAATATTGTTTCTAACAACTGATTTTGAGTGATGATAGTTCAATCTTAAAATCAATCAAGCATGCCAAAATCAACACATTATAAATCAGACTTGAAATGAAGATCAAAGTGAAAGTTAAGTATTCAAATCAAATCAATTGAGATGAGAGCTTAAAAGACAAACATGAAGAAAAAGCAAAATCAAGAGTATAGGAGACGACATCAAAGAAAGATCAAGACGAGAAGTCTTAGAGATAAATTTCGAAGCAAGATTAAAAACTAGATTTCTTAGTTCAAATATAAAGGTACTAATATTTCGATATTTAGCAATGAATGATAAAAGCTCAAAAATCATTTTATACACGAAAAGATTATTTTATAAAAAACACTTGCATAAAACTTAATTTTTAAAAAAGGTAAGTGTTTCAATTTGAT
>CAIGRN010036836.1:0-21721 GCA_903798345.1 Fraxinus anomala
AGATCTTTTCCAGGATGACAAAAGAAGCTGCAAGATATAGAAATGAGTTGAGATAAAAGAATCAAAAGAGAAAAAAATTGCGAGAGGATGAAGATCGAACTTTAATGAAAAAAAGTGATGGAAACAATTGATAGGCATTACCTGAAGACCGGCTAAATAAATAAAAGTCTTGTTCGAGAACTGAAACCCAAGCATATGAAATCGTGCTGAAACTGGAATGTCGAAATAGAAGGGTACAAATGATGAAAATACAAGTCCATAGGGTCCAGAGGTCATTATCTTCAAAGAGTGATCTGTTATGATAATAAAGACAGGATCAGAATACAGATTGAGGCCAATTCCAAATAACATGTAACAGGTAAATTATATTTCAGATAGACTAGTCACTATTCCACACCATTTCATCTCAGGACAAATCCCTATTACCATACAGAAAAGCAGGAGAAACAAAAGATATCAAGGAAAACAAAATAAATTTATGAAATTACTTAATACAGTAAACCTGTGTGCAAGTTATTTAATAACATCTCCCAATCTTTCTGATACATAATTTAAGAATACTGCAGCTGTCACTACATCAAAAATTAAGTTAGTTCATAATATCTTGCAAGCAAGAGTATGTAACCCAAACTCCGTTTCACCAGAGAAGTCAGACTATTTGCAGCTAGACCCCCACTCATGCAGCCTGCAGGTGTGGTACATTCTCTGAAAATCCCTCTTGGAATTCAATGATGATCAAATCTGCAATAAGGGTAATAATTCGAATGCAAGATCCAAATAACTTTTAATCCGGTTGTTGTGCGATACCAAACTTGCATTTCACAAGCAAATCGGCTATTGATCGTCTATATTGCAACTGTAGTAATTGTAAATATCAACTAATAATCAACCATGATTCATCACTATTAACTAATAATCAACCATGATTCATCACATGGTTCTCTTACAAAAAAAGAGACATAATCATCACATGGTCATTTAGACAAGAGAGCAAACAGATATCACTAACTCAGAGAAAAGAGAGATATAAGTAAAATTTATCTTTTTCATTTCAATTCAATTTCTTTCTATAGACCTTCCTACAATACTTAATACATCACAATTGATGAGCAATAGTGGTGCATACCGTTAAGTAGTTTTAGTGCAAGGACTTCAACCAGTAAAGAGACAATGACAGAAAAGAAGACGAAG
Source organism: Fraxinus anomala (assembly GCA_903798345.1). Lineage (NCBI taxonomy): Eukaryota > Viridiplantae > Streptophyta > Magnoliopsida > Lamiales > Oleaceae > Fraxinus > Fraxinus anomala. The sequence continues at coordinate 1,192 of CAIGRN010036836.1, forward strand.
ACCTGCATGAAAACATACAGATATAGAATGATCACCAACACATTGAAAAGAAAAGGCTGCCAGTAGCTTATTTCATCCTTTTTGAGAGTAAAAAGATTTGTTTCTTTTGAAACTTTTCAAAGTAATTTTATTTTTCCTTTAAAAATTTTTATTCAGAGAGATAGACAGAGACAAACGGAAACTACCTAGTCTTCGGCTAGTCCACTTGTAGGGAACCTATTCGCAGGAGAGAGACTAAATAATCATTTAATGTAAAGTAATGGCAATTTAGAAGGTAGATGTCAATAAACCTGAAAGAACAAATTTGAGAAAATATTTCTCAACGAGCTTATTTCAGGTACAGAAGATCCAAATGTTAAGCAACTTTTTTTCATGTTGAGTTTGAAAGATGTCTGCATTTTCCAGAGAAGCAACCTATCACACGTTATACTTTTTCACTATTTCTCACTAATTCTTTAGGAATATTCGTTTGTGAGTTGTCCACGTTCTTCAAATCTGAAATCATACTATTGCTACCACAGAAAAGAGGTTACTTTCTGCAGGGAAATTTTTTATTTTCTAGCTTTGCTTGGAAACCTATTAGCCTCATTTGTTTCCTATTTGGATAACCTGATATGCCAGGTATCAACATATCAACAGCTAGCACTAAGAAACATTAATACACTCTTCCATTTCATGCATAACATCCATGAGGAAGTGTAGATCGTTAACATTACACAAGTCTCAAATTATAAATACCTATTTGTAGTGAATGAGCGCATTGCTAGCAATATAAACATTGTAAATATCAAATAAATAACAAGTAGTTTTTACTCGAACAAGAACTTACAGAGTATTTGTTAGATCCTATTTGCCTTTCAAACACACGAAAGAAGTACAACAGATAAATTCCGAAAACTAGTTCTGGCGTAGATGTAAAGGCAAAAACCGACACTATCAGCTTCCATATTTGTAATTTTGTGAAAATATCCTGTCATGAGAACATAACAATATGGTTAAAAATGCATTATGATTATAAATTCAAAAATTCAAATAATTATGCAATATATGTTGAAAAAAAAAATGTAATTCTATTAGAGCCAAAATGAAGAAGATAGATAAAGACTCATTTTTTTTCTATATTATTATTATTTTTTAATCAAACTTTACAGAATATTTGAATAAAAACCGCAGAAGTAGATATAGAAAGAAAACATAAACTATCATACAGGCCAATGCACCAGACAAACAAGAAGGCCAAATTACTAAACAAGCTTAAAAAATATCTAGATTGTTCTTCAATTATACTTAAAGTCGCCAATTGGAAGCAGGTTTAGAAAATAGCATCTTCAGCTTAATTCAAAACATATGCTCAAAACAACTCACCACCTCAAAATTGGTACACAAACACAGGTGATGGGATTTACTGCTGCGTGTGTTGAATCTATGGTTCTTCATATTAACTCTAATTCTTGTCTTAACCAATGAGTCTACTGTCGGATTCTTGTATGCTAAAGTAACTCAAATAAATATAGAGAGACTAAAGAACTCTCTAGGTCTTATCTCTTGTAGGAATAGGCTCGCTACTGTTAATAGTATTTATGCGTACATCAACATTCTACATCAACTTGCAGGAAAACCACTATATAATCAATGAAAAAGAATAATGACCAGAGTAACGAAGCAAATGTCTGTAAAACAGCATCAGATAGGAAAATTCACAAAGACCAAAGACAGAAGAGCAGTCATTTATATTTTAAAACCTAGTCATCCACGAGTAACAACATTCTACACTTCTATGCAACACAATTAGGAAACAAAATATAAGCAAAAAAAAAAAAAAAACTCAATCTTTTAATTAAAAATACTAAATACAAAATTAATGGTCATTCAAACGTAATCATATTTAAGCATGCAACAAGAGAAAACTTTACTCAACTGAAACCAGATACCAAACGGAAAGGGTACAGAACAACACCATCCAGGAAAATGTACTTTAAAGTTTAATAGCAATTAAAAAAATTTTAAGCATGCAACATGAGAATAACAATTATAAGAAAATCAAAAAAGGGAATAAAAATTACACAGAAACAGCCCATAAAAAATTCTAGTCAAAACTAAAAAAATTAAACAAAAAATATGAAAAGGAGCATAATGAAATTCAAAAAAATAGTACAGATCAAAAAACCCAGAAATAATACCTGATAAGACCAACCGAGCTTACTAGATCGACCTCGGATCCCAAAGAGAATCGTGAAGAGGGCACTTGCTATTACTATTCCTCTTGTCACCGGCGCATTGTCTATCAAATTTTCAATTTATACACAACAAAATCAAATCAAAAATGAAAAATAAAATCAAATAAATTAACGAATATACGAAAAAGTCGAGGTGGAATTAAAGAAACGTACTGAAACCAGACGGACCGCCGTTCATCTTCCAAGTGAACCAACGACCACTTATGTATGAAAATAGGTTTCTTTATTGTATCTATATAGTATCTATAGGTATCTACAAACCTTCACGGCTCTCTCTCTCTCTCTCTCTCTCTCTCTCGTCTGGTCAAACGAATTTGGGCTGCTTCACAACCCGCTAGGCCTGCCCGTTAATAGTCCAGCCTGAAATAGGTTCGGCCTGGGTCGTGAACCGGTTCATCGTTACTGCTAGCCGTGCTAGGCTGATCCAAGATTCCAAACACGAGGGTTTTGATTTGACAATAAAATCGACTTGGTACTATTGTACTGATCCAAACTTGAGGGTCATGACACGACATTGGCCAAGTCCGCTAATAGTTGATCCATCTTTATCGAATACTATCCAAACTTGAGGGTTTCATCTTGATTATGGCAATGACTATTAATATTCTAGCTTGAATTTGGTTTGATCTAGATCATGATTCAAACATGAGTGTCATGTCTTGACGATGCCTGCGATCGTTAATATTCCACCATAAAATCGACCTATCTTTACTAGCGAGCTAATCCAAACTCGAGCATTTCGGCAACAATCTGTAATCATGGCATGGGCAAATTGCACCACGCCACCACCACGCATGCTAAGACAAGGACGGTTGTGTATGTATAATCGAGCGTGTATAGACAAAAATTGATAAAATAGTAAATCCTTTTGTTGCTAAATGTAGAAATCAACTGACGGTGAACTAGTTAGCGTGATGGTTTGCTTTTGTTTGATGTACTAACTTCGGAAATAAATGATAGTAATTATTCGTATTTCAAGCAAGTGAAGAGTGTAGCATAATGATTGTAATTAGCTTTAGTGAGCAAAATTCCACCTTGTTGGGCGGTTTTTAGGGCGAGTAGCGGCCTTAAGCTATTTGGTTTCTACACAATCTAGCAGTTCGGGGTTGTCAATTTGACATACTTGTTAGAGTACATAATAGAATTGTCAAAGATGGGCCATAATTTATATTTTCTTTATTTTGCGAGCAAAAGGTCTAGTTTAACTCTTATATCTTAGAGTCCATTTGATAGACAAAGGTAAAAATAAATTCCAATTCTATGTTAATTTGAAAATAAAAACTTACCAAATCCATATGAATTCGTTTTTCATGAAAATAAAGAAAATACAACTTAAAGTGGTTGTATCTTGAAATTCGACTTCCATTTCCACGTTACAATCAAACGGACAAAATGAAATTCGCTTTCCTTGGATGTGACATTTTCCATGAAGGATGTAGCAATCAAACAGGCCTTAGTGTTATAACTACATTTTCCCAGGAAATCTTCTTTACATTTGCTTAAAATTTTATGCATGCATTAGAGGGTGTGGTAACAGTGCTTCTAAAACGACATAGTACTCAACATTTCAACAAAACGGGACAACTAGATCCCAAACAAACTCGAGCATGAAGAATTGGATAGGAGAAAAATAGAAGATAAAATTGCCGACATGGCTGAAGACTCCAATATAATCTCCACTTCATCATATATTTGATCAAAGACAAACATACTAAGCTGAAAAGGATAACCAACGTTGCAACGAATGTTTTGCTCACATAACATAACAAGACCCCACTAAATCCATTAATACAAGTTCGAAAGTACCTAACGTAAATACTTAAAGACCCAAACCAACTGTCCGACCATCTCTCCGACGCAATCCAGCAGTGTATTGCTTCTCGAGATCCAACTGGAGCTGCTCCCTTTGCTTCTCCACGTTGTGGTTGCCTTGCTTTTGCTCCACTTTTGTGTCCCCTTTCACGCCCTACAATTGGATATGGGTACCAAGGCACCTCAGACTCTAAAAGTGTATAAGTATGGACGAAGAAAACTCCCACTAGTTTATAGATTTCAATTATAGGTAAGGTAAATTGGACAACATGGGACAATATTAAGGACAAAAAAGAAGTTAAAATCTTTGTCCAATATACTGATCCAACCCTATCCAATATTGTGAGCCAAACATTTATAACTGTATAATATAGCAGGACAAACATAAGGGATAGAAATTACCATAAGCTTGTTGAACTTTTCTTGTCGTTCCCGATCACCAAAAGTTGTCGTATCCCAATGATAAACAGACTATATTGAGCATTGAATAGAACATACAGAAACAGAGCAAAAAACTGTGAATATCATAAAAGGCATTGTATTGATCAAAATATAATCAAGAAGAAAAGCTTGTGTTGATTTGGTCCAAATCTCTTCAGACTTGCCTAAAGAGAGTGCTTCCAAGCAAGTAGTTTAAACTTTAAAATATTCAGTAGTCACAATTTCTTATCTGTAGATTATATATTAGCTAAAATTGACTAAGACCTTCTTTGGTTTGGATAAAGATTATATTTTTAGTAGATTTTGATAAAAGTCAATAAAATGTATGGTTGAAAAATTGATAGAAGTTGTGTCTCTCATAAAACGTGCGATTGAAATGAATTTCAAGAAAAATGAGTTTTAAGAAATGGGGGCCAAATTGAGGCTAAATTTTCATTTCATATAAAGACCAAAACATGGAATCTGAATTTAACAGAAGTAGAATTTGGGAGATTGACATGGAGAAAGACGAGAGGAAACAAGAACAACACAAAAATACCTCTTCCGTTGTTGTGTTCTTCTTATTGCCCCATAATAGCTTCTTCTTTTGATCAGTAGACATGTATCCAGTTCCAACCAAATTCTTATTAACTGCAATTTATTCCAAAGAAAGAATCGATTGGGAAAAAAAAAATTAAGTTCAACACAAGGAATTAGGTAAGGGTCCATTTTATTAGCGTGATTTAATAAATATAAATCATGAGATAAGCAATTTTATTTGAATGGCATAAGTTTGGAACCACACCCATATTTGATATTGACATAAAATTTAGACTACATGTGGAAAATCTTTCCAGGATATTCACCATAACCATGTATGTAAGGATACCACTATTTAGTCTATTTTCAATATAAAGTAAGGAGAAAGATCATTAAGCAAGATTACTCAGAAGTTTTTATTAAATTCTGACAATCAGAAAATAAACTGAAGAAGTGATCAAATAAAAGAAATTATCCCAGCTTATAGATAAGCCAGTCCATTCTGTTAAGCATGACTTTAAGAACATATTTAACTATTTAACTATCACACTGAAACTCTCGTTGCAGACATCCAATATAACAAAAACAATCCAAATAAAAAATACCCCAAAGTATAATATACACAGTAAATGCTCTAATTTCAAGAGAAAAAGTAGACCACCAGTAATATCAGGTTTTACTACATTTGAACAGTGAAACAGAAGACGAATTCTTAAGACAACGCTAAAAAGAAGGCAATATTCATATTTAGATATCAATTAAAGACATCTTTGGTGAATGTTTCTAACAATGTCAGCAGACAACCAACAGTGGTTAATGTAAAAACTGCTTGCACATAGAAAGGTCTATTGGTTATAAATAATCTCTGACTTTGAGGGATCAAGAAAAACAAATACAAAGTCATAGCTAGCAAGCAAATCAGTTAATTGTCTTATCAACAGACATCAAAAAGTTATAACTAGTTGGCGTCAATTAAAGAAGCCTTGTAAGCAGCAGGATATAATTAAAACTTACACTTTCTCACAGTGATAAATACAAATGAAAGATAGAAGCAACTAAAGTAATAACAGAAAGGATAAATTATTTGACTTACAAGTGTAACAAAATGCCAAAATTGAGGTACCTAGTTCAGCAGCTTTCATAGCTGCAATTTTTGCAGCATCAATATCAGAATCTGTCACATAGGCCTGCTCTGAGGGAACTTTTCCAGAAGCCTCTTGCACTTGCTTGGAGCTTGAAGATTGATTATCAGCTAAGGTTGCTGATCCAGGGGATGATTTTTCAGATTCCACAAGCAAAAAAACACGACAAATAATATTTATAGAGAATTATCATTCCCATTCCAAAATATGATAAGAGTGCAACATCAATGTGAAAAATTGATGGGCAACACACTCATGTTTTGCAGCAGAGTTATCACCTCCCCATTCAAAATAAGAATATAAAGGCAGTAGCTACAGGACATAATAAGAGTATAAAACTTGCCACCTTTTCCAGAACAAGTGCTATTGGAGTTAAATAACTTTGGCTTCTTAGCAACAGATTCCTGTTCTTTGCTGGACAATGCCTTTCTATCTTCATAGTGCTCATCTGGTTCTTCAGAATGTCGCTCCTTGTAATTATCCCTATCATCAAATCTCTTATTTTCATCTCTGCTGTACACCATTAAGTTCCTTAGTCTCTCTTCGAGAAGCTTCTTTTAGACCATCACTTCCGTAATCTCTTGAATCCCTTCTATGGTCTGTCTTCCCATCTCGGCCATCTCTATCCTCTCTATGCCTGTCCCTCTCCCCAAACTTACAGACCTCAACGCTGGTATATCTCCTACCAGATCCAGCTCTATCAGATGACATGTCTTTATCTTTATCCCTGCTTCTATGCCCCAAATTATCAGATCTGTGTCGAGAATATTTGTCAACACCACGCGGATACTCTCTAGACCGATGCTCATAATCCCGCCTTGAGTGATCGGATTCATAATAATCACGTGAGTTCCGACCAGAACGAGAGGATGATTTAGGATAATCTCTATCATAGTCATCCACGTGCTCATCTTGTTTGCTGTAATCATCATGTTTACAATAAGTATGGGAATTCCTAGATGACTGTCGATCTGAGTGTTTATATAATTCACCACTGTGGCTACACTGACTCCTATTTAAATCCCTATCTAAGTCCCTACGTCCATCTCTTCTTCTTTTGTCGCCATCAATTTCCTCAACATTCTTCCATGATGGGGTCGGACTAGAGATACGCTCAAGCTCAGGACTCCGTGGATACACATAAATATATACTAGTGAAAGGATTTTAGATATTAATCTAAGGTATAAAAGAAGTGGCTGCCACATATAGAACTCATTTGAATTTTTAGAAATTATGATAAATGTTTCAAGAGGCATCCTCTTTGGCCACTTATACGTCCAAGTATAAATAATTTTTGCTAGGCCAATTTTTCTGAAAGACAATACCCAATCATATAGATTATTGGCACATTCTAAAGTCCCCAAAGCATTGGCTTTCAAATATATGTCAATCCCTAAAAGGTAGACAGAAATCTTCGTTAACATACAAAAAATAAAAAGAAGATCAATTAAGTCCACTAGTCCAGGGCACATATTGGATCATAATAACTACAAAATAACACATCAAGTACATTTTGGTATGCACTGCCACTACTAGACAGTATAATGTAAAAATATCAACTTCTTTTTGTACTTTAATACTAACTAGCACTACCTAATCCTCCCCATCAAACATGCCATAAAACAAAATACCTGGAAATCAGAATTATGAGCCAGTATCTAAAGGACCTGAAGGATTCTTGAAGAGAAGCAAATAATGCAAGACTTTTCTTTTCTTTCCCTCTGTTATGGATTAATCTCAGTTTCTTTAGCCACATACCCTAAGCTCAAAGTTTTGGTCTCTCTGATTGAAAACCAGCTGGATTCAAAAAAACCTTTCAGTTTAGACTCAAATGGTTTTACCAAGCTAAGAGATAATTTTCATCATCTAAATCTCCAAACCAGTTTGATAACGTATTTTGATTTCTTTTAGTGACTATAATGATATAAATCCAATTTATGTCGCTTTAACTTTCCATAGTTGACACCCGATGCCTCTACAAGACAACTCCAGATGTCATATTAACGTCAACTAAATTTCTGTAAGACAATCATAGCATATAAACTTTTTAACATGACGTGTATATTCATGCTAGTCCAACCAAAATTCCTCAAAATGTATAACTTGTCTATGCACAATCGGTCATTGATACAAACAACATAAACCATTTTCAGGATCTGCACTATTTTTCCCACGAATATATCATCAAGCCATAATAAAAAAGGAAAACAACACTTCACAAAAAGTTCATTTTTTTCCTCGAAACTGTAATTTAAATAAAAATAGATTGTTTTAGATGGTATAACCACCAGATGAAGACGAAGACCCATTAAGAGGAGGCCGGCGCCTGTACTTCCGGTTACCTGAATCATTTGAAGGCTTCCGAAATTTCGACTTTGGATCAACATTTTTATCCATACTTCCGTTTCCTGCAGGAAACAAAAAATCCCAATTATTTTCGTATTGAAAATCAAAACTTCATTTAAGACAAAAAAAAAAAAAAACATGAATTAATATCAGACTCCATGTAACATACGAATATATTTATATACACACACATATACATACACACATGGATTATGCGTATTGAAAGACAAACCTGTGATTCAATTTCAGGGCAAAAAAATTGGGTATAAGGTTTTGTTATTTAGTGCTTCTGAAGTGAAGCAGAACAAATGCAAGAAAGTAGAGATACGTCAAACGGAGAAGATTTTCTTGTTTAGAGAAATTTACTAAAAAAAAAATAGCACCAAACCAAAGCCAGAAAACGATTTGTTCCCCATAATTTTGAACTTTTATATTTTTTCTTTACTCTTTATTTGAATTTCAATTAAAAAGAGGAATACAAGTCTTCTAAATACATTTTACTTAATAATTTTACATTAGTGAAAAAATTTAATAATATTTTTGTGAAATAAATATTTTGTACCGAGATTAAAGGTATGTTTGAGCCACATTATTTTGACAGAATGTATTTTGAAATAGTAGATTGATGGTGAACGTGTGGTTGAAAAAGAAGAAAAATTTATTGATGTGATAAAAAATATTATTTTATTTAAAAATGCGTGATTGAAAATGAGTAGAAGAATGAAAATGAAAATTCTAATATGACTCAAACATGGATTAAATATAACACACAAATTAGAAATATTGATTAAAAATGAATGAAAATCGTAATCTAATCCCAAAAAAGATTAGAGAACGAATTTCATTCTCCTTCTTTGTTAACGAATTACAAACTTATTTGGCATGCTCGATAAGATACACTCGAAAAAAATTAGAAAAACACATAAATGAAAATACTATTTAAACCTTCTATAAACTTCCAAGGACCTAAATGAAATATCATAATTCTACAAACGTCAAGGTACTGTATGACATTATTCAAACTCAAGGGACCATTTTGCAAAATTTACACTTCTATGGTTCGGGTTTTTAGGGTTTAAGACTCTTCCTTCTTCAGCTCAGTCCCTCACTCGTACTTTTTTCCAAATTTTTTCTTTATTATAGCCATAAATATCTGAAATTCAGCATGTGGGCGCTGCGTCGAGTCTCCATTTCTACCAAGTAATTCTTTCTTTTATACTCTTGCGTGCACATGCGCAAAATATATGTATGTATTTGTATATATGCACAATCGTTTGTGTATAGTTTTTGATTATTTTTTTATTTTTTGGCTGCAATTTTTTATTCTATCGCGAAGTGGTTTTCCATCTGACTGATCTGCAAATATATAGTGGGTGTGTATATTAAATATGTTTAAGCACATGAATGTATATATACATACAGTCTGCACTTGTTTGTGTACCGATTTTCTACTTCAATTCCATAAAGCTCTGAAATTTAGCATGATGGCACTAGTCGAGTTCCGTTCCTATCAAATATTTTGTTTTGCCAGCACTCCTGCACACACACACACACACATATACAGAGTATATGTATGTGATTATGTATAATATACATGTATTTGTATGTATGTGCAATTATTTGTTATTTTTTGGGGCTATTCTATGGAGTATGTGTGTACACATTCAGCACATGTTTATGCACATTTGTGTGAAGGTCAAAGTGAATTTCTGGTTTCTGTGGTTAGATTGGAAAAGAGAAAAAGGAAAAAACATGTGAACAAATAAATAAAATAAAATTTTAGGTGTTGCTGAATTTTTATTGTGATGTGACGAATGGTGTGTAAACTTAAGATACTTGGGAATTATTGTCTTCAAATAGTTATTAATATGTTATGCCAATCCATTTCAAGTTTTGCAAAACTATGTGTGGAGAATGTAATAAGATTGTTGATTTAGTTGTCTTGCAGTCAATTAAATCCTGTGAAATTATTATGTGTACACGTTATTTGCTCCCAGGAATCGAGGATTTGGCATAGGGTCCTCTCGAATTTGCTGTGCTAAAACAGACATAGCAAGACGTTACATGGATAATCACAAGGCGGAATTTATTGAACCCCAAGAAATGCCAGCTGATGGATTCCATTCATTTAGAAGATTCTATGACAAATCATCTAATTTTTGGAAGTTATCCATCGAAGTTCGTCATTATTCTTCACAGGCTGATAAGAATGGAGAGGAAGATGAAGACTTGGAGGAAGGTTTCTCTGAACTTGAAGGTCCAACTGCCTCTGGTGCCATTCTAGAGGATAATGGTGGAGATGAGAATGACAATGAACTAATTTCTGGGCCAGAGCTATCTGAAGAGGAGTCTCCAGATGATGGCATGCAAGGGACACAAAATGAGTTGGAGGTATTAGATAATGAGACCGTTGTTGCTGAGAAGGTATCTTCAAGACAGATGGGTACTTCAGCATTGGCCCGTTCTATCTTAGGTGCTCCAGCTTCTTCTCTTGGCAAGTTTTTGGATAAATGGGTTGCAGAAGGTAACGAAGTTACCCGGTTAGAAGTAGTGTTAGCCATGCTTACTCTGAGGAGACGGCGTTTATATGGCAAGGCCTTGCAGGTGATTTACTTTAGTCTTGTTACTGCATATCATTTGTTCTGTTCGGTGCATATATGTTGGCTTTCCTGTTTCTTTCTACACTCAACACCATACAACTAGCAATAATTTTGTTGGACTATCTATAAGCATTTATCAGGACTAGCAAGGTTGCCTTCACCATGTTTTCACTGACCATGTTTTCACTGATTTGCTTAATACCTTTGTATTGTTGTTCCATAAATAATGATTTGATGTGAGATCTGTAGGACACCACTTCAGTGATGTTAGCCCTGATACTCAATCCCAAAATCCGTTTCAATTTTTTTTTTCTCAGTCATTTTCTCGTCTTTTCGCTAATTCTCCCTGAACCCCATGTTTGTTAATACAACTGAAGGAACTTTTAAACAGATTTAGTTAAGTTTTCAAGAAACTATTTGGCAGGCATTTTATACTCTGTTCTGATGCTCTTGTATACTGGATAGAAGTTGACTCGCTTAGATTAATTGCTGATTTAACTGTTCCATGGAGCAGGAGCACTTCGTGTAATCAAATGTAATCTAATTATTTTAGCACCTCCATGTAAAAATTGACTGCATATTACAAGGTTTTAATTCGTTTATTGTTTTTGAGGTTGGGATATATTCCCATGACATTCTTTAGGTGATTTTGTGCTTTATCTTCTTTCTTAAGCAGTCTATTTTGCTTCTTTTTTTTTTTTTTGAAGAATTAAGGTCTAGGTAAACCTAAATCTTATTTTATTTTTTTGTTCTGTTTTTTTTTTTTCTTCTTTTCTTTCTAAAGGGGATCAAAGGATTTAAACCCATCTCCTCCAAAAAGAGGCTCGTACCCAGGTCATTAGCCTAGTAAGGTTTCGCTCTAGGCCTTGACATTTATTTTATGTTCTGTTAGATATCATATTTTGTGACTTCTATGTTGGCGTAACTTGACCATGTGGTTGTGCTTCATTGAGGGATTTGGTGAGGTGTTGCTAAATGTATACCTTTTGAAAAACTCACACTGTGCATTTATATCAGCTTGTTTCAGTTTTAATTTCTTTGTCAATAGTCTCAGACTCTGTAGTTTGTACTCATCTTGTAAAAATGAATTTCTTGTATGTTAATTTTGCAAGTTTTGGAAATGCTTTCTCCTTGATATTGTTGTTGTTACTTAATTTGGTGAATTAACATTTTCTTTGCTAGGATGGTTGTTATAGGTCTGCTAAAATGATTCTTAGTTGCATGTAGATCTTTGTCTTTAAAGTTGGAATTTCAAGAGACGCACCATCTTTATGGAAACGCTTTGAATATATACACTCTACTATAGTGTTGCGTCATTCTTTCTAAATTAACTGTTAACCTTGTCAAGTAAGTTTTTCATGACAATGTCATTAACTGGCTGATATAAATTTAGAGCATCTCTAGAAGACTCTATTTTAAAGAGCACGTTTTCTTAATTTAGAGAACCTATTTAAAGAGTAAAAATTTTTAAGTACTCCAACACGCTCTTTATCTTTAACTCTTAATTTTACTATTCCTAAAAAAATATTTATTATTTCTCCCTATCTTTTATTTTAACTTGCTTCCCTCCAAATTCTTATATTATGTTACTCCATTAAAAATTGAAATACTTTGAATGTATTTAATTATAGAGAGTGGGTTTGACTCTCGAAATTATTTTAAAATGTTAATTTGAAGAGTCTCTTGGAGCTTAATTTTATGGGTTAGCTTTTTAAAATAGAGAGCATCTTATGTTTAAAGAGCCTCTTGGAGATGCTCTTAGACAATCAATTTCAAATTCTATAGTCTTGTCTCCCATTTATGGTTTTCTATCTGCTTTCAGTACCATATACCTCTTTAATTGTGGAAGTTGTAGTACCCAATAGTAAATCTATGACAAGTTGTCCATGATTCTTTAAATTAAAACAGAGTTCCATACCAAGGAAGTCAAGTGAGGTTCTTGGCCTTTCTGGACGTGTTTAACTTATGTTTAAGTGGCTCATTCTATACAAGTGCAATTTATTTCACCAAAGGCTTTGTAGGATTCTGCTTCTTGAATATTCTCCTATTGTAATAGTCCAGATGTGAGCAAAAAAAAAGAGACTGCATCTTGATGTTTTATTGGCCATATCAGACACCATGGTGAGGATGAGGTGGAAATGAGTTGATTATTTTTGTTTCAAGCGTGCACCTCTTATTTCAGCTTCATCTTTTTTTCTATAAAGCTGTTGAGTCAGAACCCGTAGCTTCTAATAATTGGCAGGGTTTCCTTCTAGATTAAGTTTAATTTTAATCTAGGAGTCTCCTTTTCCTTCTGGGTATCTAACACTTCTAATTTTCACATATTTCAGCTGTCAGAGTGGTTGGAGTCTAAAAAGCTTCTCGACTTCGGTGAGAGAGATTATGCTTCCCGTCTTGATTTAATTGCCAAAGTACGTGGTATCTACAACGCAGAAAGCTACATTCAGCACATTCCTGAATCTTTCAGAAGTGAACTTATCTATCGAACTCTATTGGCAAATTGTGTTTCTCTAAGCCACGTGAAGAAATCTGAGGAGGTTTTCAATAAAATGAAGGATCTAGAATTTCCTGTGACGTGCTTTGCTTGCAATCAGTTACTACTACTTTACAAGCGGGTTGACAAGAAGAAAATAGCCGACGTTTTGTTGTTAATGGAGAAAGAATGCATCAAGCCCTCCCTCTTCACTTACCAAGTCTTGATTGATGCGAAAGGGCAATCCAATGACATTGCTGGGATGGAACAAATTGTCGAGACACTGAAGGCTGAGGGGATGGAGCCTAACATCCAAATTCAATCCATATTGGCACGGCACTATGTTGCTGGTGGCCTAAAAGATAAAGCTGAGGCTGTCTTGAAAGAGATGGAAGGAGACAATATAGAGAAAAATCGTTGGGCTTGCCGGCCTTTGCTTCCTCTTTATGCAGCCCTTGGAAAGACTGATGAAGTTGAACGGATCTGGAGAGTCTGTGAATCTAATCCACGTTTGGAAGAGTGTACTGCTGCCATTGAAGCTTGGGGAAAGCTAAAGAGAATTGAAGAAGCAGAAGCAGTTTTTAATATACTGGTAAAAAAAGTAAAAAGTCCCTCTGCAAAACATTATTCTGTTCTACTTAAAGTTTATGCACAACATAAGATGTTGGCAAAAGGAAAGGACCTTGTGAAGCAAATGGCAGAAAGTGGTTCTGCCATTGGACCACTGACTTGGGACGCACTTGTGAAGCTTTATATTGATGCTGGAGAAGTGGAAAAGGCCGACTCCATACTGCATAAGGCTGCTGAGAAGAGAAGGGGCAAACCAATGTTTAGTTCATATATGGCGGTTATGGACCAATATGCTAAGAGAGGTGATGTCCACAACGCTGAAAAAATGTTTCATAGAATGAGACAAGTTGGGTACATCTCAAGATTCAGGCAGTACGAATCACTCATTCAAGCCTACATAAATGCCAAGGCTCCTGCATATGGTTTCAGCGAGAGGATGAAGGCAGATAATATATTCCCTAATAAATCATTGGCTGCTCAGTTGGGTCAGGTAAATGCATTTAAAAAGACCGCCTTGTCAGACTTGCTTGATTAAGGACACAGCGCGTATGTTTGGTAAGGAGCACCAGAGAAGACTGCATAGAACATTTTAGCTTATTTTTCTTCCTTAAAACTGTTTTATGACTATCCAATCCTCCTTTCCAAACATGCCATGAGATACTTTCCTGAAGCAATCTACGCCCATAATAGCTTTGCTAGCTGTAAGGTATCGTTCTCTGTTCTGCACTTGTGTTATCATGCAACACTAGTGTAGCTAACAGTAGTTTGGAACTTCTCTATTCCTGGCATTCTGTTGGCAGGGAAGTTGGATCATTACATGAATCAAACAATTTCTGTACCATTAACTTTGTACGTTGCGTAATATGTTGAAAGTTTTGTATGCAATTTCTTCTACTGAATGTGTTTTATATCTTTTCTTTCTGTTATTGTTATTGGCCAAGGAATCATGGGTAGGAAGCAGATTTAAGTTCTTGAAGTAGAAATGTGGAGAGCAACAATATTAATACGATTTTTATTGTATTATTACATCATAATATGTGAGTCGCGTCATACTGCATGTTGCTTACACCTCTTGCCCCATCGAAGTTTTGTTCAAAAAATCTCGTCCGGGAATTTTGAAAAATAATTTGTGAGTTCTTGTACCTTCTTTCCTTGTTAAAAAGGATAAGGTTCCATTTGATTGGATTCGGCTTATTATTGTAATAAACAATTCGCAGACACTAATTTCAGAAAAGATCAAATACAGGATTGGAGCAAGTTGGGTTGGTGTAGAGTCGTAAATGCGGTGGGGGTTGATAAAAGAACGTGCTCGCATGATTCATAGAGAATGATATGATAAACTACTTGATTGTTGGGTATCAGGTTTATTTACCTAAAAATGTCTTTTTGAACATTGCTATTTGCAACTCATGAAAGTCTTTCATTTGCTCGTCTTTGACACGAGTTTGCCTTGTGTAGTTGAGGTTCTCAAGGAAATAATTTTTCGCTATTTCAATATCCCTTATATTTTCATTCATTTTGTTGCTAAAATACTACGTGAAATGCTTATGTGGTTTATACTTTGATGCGTCAAATAGGTAAATTAAGTTTAATGGAAAAAAATTAAAAAAATAAAAATAAATGGTAAAGTAAAAAAGTTACATAAAAAGAAAGTAACAATCCTTCTTCTTCCCATCCCCACTCCCCTAACCTGTACCACCTTTGGGCTCAGTCAGGATTTATACTTTGTTATTTTAATTAAAATTAAGATTTTTTTTTAAATAAATCTCGGATTTTCAATAATACAATGAACAAAAATTGTCTATCAAGTGCACATAATATAAAGGTTGAGAACGTAGATATATATATAAAAAAAATCACGAATATGCCATTACGGTTAAGTGAAAGATGGATAGAATGACAAATAAGAATCAATTATTGCCAATTATCTCATCTCACAACACAAGCTTAATGGGCAAAGAAACTTTCCAAAAACACTACCATTGAACTCTTTAGAATAATAAGCATATATCACCTTGAAATTGACTAGACAAGTCTTTTTCGTCAATCTGCTTGGTTCATTATAAGATTTACTAAAGAATTCAAAGCAATATGTTAGTAAAGGATGCTCCAACAAACAAGTATTGTGATTCCTGGCATAATCTTTAACAAAGTTTTAGTTGAATGTCAATACATACCACAACCCTCCTCTTATTAATAGGCTTGAGACGGATTATACAAAACAAAGGAAGTGTCGGATAACTAGAATGTACAAATTAGAATGACAAAAATATGATTCAGATCTTATAATTTTTAAAAAATTTCTGTTTTAATGTCCTCCATTTCTAGAAATAAAGTGAAATCCCATGCCGTAGAGGACGCAAATACACGTTCAGCATATACTCTTTTAACCTCCTAACAACATCATCGATCAGCTTATCAAACTAATAAAATCTTCAGCGTCACAAACCTTCGGAAAAATCTTGACTTTTTCGATGACAACTTTTCAGAAAGTCCACATTTTCCCCAGAAAAACTCTACATAAATAACCTTTTGCTGATTGTGGTCTCTTATGCTGATCCAGAACCTTTTGCTAATGCAGCTTCACGTTCCTGGCGCCGACGTTCTCTCTGATGGGAATCATGTAATCAGAAAATGAGTGTATAACTCTAAAATGTATCCATGTTGATCGAGCCATAACAGAAAAATGATGTAACAAGTAAAATGAGAACTGTTTACTGCAGAAAAGAGAAATGCCAACTGACGCCAGAGTAAAGTGAAAATTAATTTCCTTTACATTCAATTCAAATAAAAAAATAAATACGGATACGGATACAAAATAAAAGTTTAGCGTGAATTCCCAGTTCTAAAGTGAAGGGATAGACTCGAGTCAAATTTTCTAAGCTACATCAGAATAGACTAGCTTTAGAGACCCTAGGATGCACTATGGCTAGTTATTTAGCCTATGTTCGGCTCATGTTTATAAATATTCCAGCCACTTTTTATTTACACGTTTCGAAGGACCCACAAGTACTGCCCATTTATCCACAACTCATTGTTATCTATTTATAATTTAAATCATTTATAAACACTTTTAGAATTGAATTATAGCTCATCTTCACTACAAAAAAATATTGGATTTAGCTAAACTTCAGTACAAATACACTTCTTTATTAATAAAACTAACAAAAAGATGCTAAAGGTCCCTTGTAAGGAAAAATACCGTCTTCCTAATTCTACGAAATTGAAAACCAGTAAGTTACATTCAGAAAACTTTGATAGAATAGAATCAACTGATTGTGGACTATCAATATCAAATTATCTGCCTTATTTCCCTGAGATTGTAGTTTAATTTTGTCAGAGCACCGCCCTGCCATGGGCGGAAGCTGCAGGTTTGAGGCTATTGCACCTGAAAGAATACCACCCCCTCTTCTCCCAGAGGGATGCTAATATTTGGTATAGAGGAAAAGCTGTTATAGAAAAGAAAAGGAAAAAAACAGAAAGAAATCATCACCTATAGTCGGTTTTCGAAATCAGGTAATGCAGAACACAACATTTAGCCAGCGAGGAAAAAAAAAACAGTAGATTTCAGTGATAAACTTATCCAATATATATATATAATTTAGCGTAATTGTACTCCTTCTTCCATGTATTCACTTTAATTTGAGAACATGAAGCAAAGACAAGAAACATACCCTTCTTTCCCAGTACGGAAGGAAGCACACGAAATCATAAACTGGAGTTATCGTTGAGACTAACACGGCATTGAGTCCAGTGAACAGCAAAAGTGCTGTCATTGGCCTTGTTCTGTGAGGCATTTCTTTTGGCACAAACTGTTAGCTCTGCAAAGATAAAATAACAGCTAAAATATCAAAATTTTAACTAATGATCACAATGGATAATAACCCCAGCACACATTAAACAAAATTGTGAATTGATTTTTTTTACTGAACTATAATAAGTTCTAAATTACCTTTTTTTCCCCTTTCATTTGTACCTCAATTACAATAATCAAAATTAAAACATGTTCATGGTATTACGTCAATCAGACATTCCTCAAGCTCAATTAATCTTCATAACAAATTAAAAATACAGTTTTCCACTAGATTCAGAAAAACCCACTATATTCAAGTAAACAAAACCATATTCAAGTAAACAAAACCAGTAAAAATCAATAAACGATAGAGAACCTAAATAAAATAACATTAGAAATGCATTATTAACACCCAAAGATAAAAAACTGCAATCTGTAAATATTGAAATTCGAATTACACGACATTGTTTTGTTAAACAAAAAACACCAAAGGAGAACGAAACTAAAACTAGCATATCACCTGGAGTTTTCTGCTAATATAATATGTCGGCCGGTGACGAAAATACCGGTACCGGAGTCCGCCGAGTGGGAGAGGAGGGTTTATGGGTGGGGTGTCTGTTCTCACTGTTAACTTCTGAAGTAAAACCGTTTATAATTAATAAAATAAAAAAAGAAAAATAAGGGATTACTTGTTGCTAAAATAACCACAGTCGACCTTCAGTCGTGCCACGTGACATTTTTCATTACATTCTTCCATGTGGCATCATCATATCTTTTGATTTCTCCAACAATCTTTAATGTCACTGTTCAAATTGAGACTCAACGGGAGTAATGTCTACCATATGATAAGGCAAAATGTACATCTAACGTTATTGCTTTGCTTTGCGTCGCGAAATCTCATTGAATTAAATTGTGACCAAACTTTATCACAATGCTCTCCATCTAATTGGCTTGAAAGACATGCCTAGGTGACACGAAATTCATATTTAGCACAAATTATCGTCCATTCTCTGAATAAATGATGAATCGAGAATGAACATGTTGACAAAGTTAAGTAACAATTCAATAATATTTTGTATCTTTATAACGGGATCTAAATTTATTTTAGATCAATTAAAGTTGTTCCCAAAATTACGAAACCTTGGCTTGTATCATGGAGACCTCAGCGAATGTTAAAAATATTGTTGAAACGTGATGGACTTTGTCAAAATATTCTATATACATCATTGGTTGGACAATTGGACGGCAATTTGTACCATTTGGTTTGTCACATAAGATGTTCCGCCCAAGCCTGCTAAAGCCCATCAGATGCAAAAATAAGAAATTTGTCATTTGATTGTAAAATTCTTGTGTAAATAGATGGATCAGCTCTTACCACTGGTTGATGAAGAGGATGAGGAAGGTGAAATCGAGGAAAAGACGCGTCAAGACTAATCTCTGACCACTTTAGGTAAGCATCACGATAACTTAAACAAAAACAAGACTTGAAAATTGCAAGATCGTAGGCAATACACAAGAATTACATATAAAATAGTCGATATTTCAGGGCAAGCTCATGCTTCATACCTACAATATCTGAATCCTCGGGATGCAAAATCCTTAGTTCTTGTCTAACCTCCTCCATGTTGGCATTATGATCATGAGTCTGCTGCTCGGGTACAATTTTATTTGATTTGCAAGATAACCTATCACGCCTTTAGAATATCCTGGTCAATATAATCTCGTACGCGTTTCTTATTGTACTAAGAAAATTATTTTCTTTTTTGATCGGTAAATGTAAATTTGTATTGATCAAAACTTATATACAAGTATTCTAGACATACTCAGGCTTACAAGATCAAAAGATATACAAACGGTAAGATCTAAAAATCCAACGCTAAAGACTCAAAACATGAGGATACAATGTGAACATAGCTTTGTATATATGTATTTTGATTCGTCTCACAATACTATCAGAATGTGGTCTAAGATCTTCAAAAATCAGCCTGTTTCTAGGTGTCCAAAGGTGATATATGCTGGAACTGAATGAACACTGATGCCGGACCGTTGCCTCCTGTGAACCGCAAAGGACACAATTTCTATCAATATCAGAGTGCAGCAGCCTGTCCTTGGTTAGGAGCTTTGATTGGGCACCTAACCACAAGATGAACGAATGTTTCGGAGTTATGCATGACCTCCAAACATCTCTAGCCCATGTCTTCTTACTCCCTTTCGGCATGAAGAAATCAAACGCCTTGGCTATGCAAAACTGATTCCCAGCAGTCCACTCGGTAAATCTGCCCAGTGCTGCCTGAAAATCTCCTTCGGGTTCTTATGAGCATTTTCAGATATTGACCCCTTTTCTCTAGCAAGTACGGTAAAAGAACAAAATGATATCATGATCAATTATCTCTATAAGAGGCCTTGTTGAATGATCTCCTCTGAAATCTTAAGATACTAGATAGAAGACATATTTAATTATTTGAACTTAATCTTCAACAAGTCGGTACATGTGCAGGTTGGATTTATATTTTATCAAATGTCTTAATTTCACATGAGACTTTTGGAACTTAAGATCTTTGCGATTTCATCTAAAAGTTTAAGTTGTTAAAGAAGG
>CAIGRN010036850.1:0-11911 GCA_903798345.1 Fraxinus anomala
AATAACTAGCCTAACATGGAGAAAAGAATAAAATGCAGAAATACTGTAAGAGAAGACATCACCAAATAACAATTACACTTGAAGAACCGAGAATCATGATGTTGTTATTTGAAATCCTTGCCTCAAGAGCTTCTTCAAGATGTATTCTAGAGTTCTTCTATCTCATATCACGTCCTTCCCTCGTTCTGGACAATTTTTTGACTTTTATACTTGACCTAGATTTGTTTCCTAACGTGGATGAACAAGAAAATGAAACCAGAAAATTCGCGCCCAGAAAGCAACCATGCGGCCGCATGGTATCATTCCATGCGACGGCATGGAACTTAAAAATGTCCTCTTTTCATTGCATGTTGACCCATGTACGACCGCATGGAAGTTTCTACCATGCGGCCGCATGGTAGATTACAACTTCCATCTGTGTCTTTTTTAGTCCTCGAACGTCATTTTCCCTTGTTTTGGCCTATTTTGATCATTCTTTCCCTTCAATCACCCCATGCATCCCTCGAATTATGATCAAGCTCGTGTATGTCTTTGAGTCGGCTTCGGGTTATCTTTTGGTTATTTGAAATTTGGTCCCTGAACTTTTGTTAACTTCGTTTTTGGTCATTTTTCGCCAATTTCTCTTACGTTCCACCCAGTCCATCAATATAGTGCTAGAAAATGAAATTAGATAGAATTAAGCCATATTCAAACGTTTTTGCCAACAATTAATCATGATATATGGCCAAATAAGTGTTGGAAAACACACTATCATTACTCTTCATGGTAAAGACAATTTTGTGCCTTATTGAGTATGTACTTATATGCATGCATCTGCATTATTCATGATATCTATATATTTATGCATGCACATCCATTCATTATATTTTAGGAGTTTCTTTTTTGCATTTTTCCTTTATTATAAAAAAAATAAAAAAGATTTTTGATAATTAATATTTTTGAACATGTTATTTTATGATCGAGTACTAGTAAAGTTCGTATATGGTAAATTAAATTTTCATTAATTTGGTTAGAATTTGTTTGGAGTACTTGGTATAGATTGTTACATGTATTTTATGCACTACAACACGTTATACTCTTGTGAATGAGTTTTGACCAGGTGTTTGAGATTTAAGATAACGGTAATCTGTGTGGTGATTTGACTTTAAATATGGAATGACATTTAAATTAATTGACCTAAACTCTTATATATTCCCTTTCAAACAAAGATTATTTTTGAACTTCAAACAAAAAAAAATTAAAATTACATAAAATGTTGTGAGACAATCTTATATTATTCTTCACAGCCTATATAACTTGAGTGATTAAACATACAGGGTATCTTAATACCGGTGCCCTATAAGTCATCTGATTTTGGAGCCATCAACCTAAAGCTCGTTACGTGGATCATGTAGAAAGTTTAATGAAAAAAAAAGTCTGCACATAAAATTTGGAACTAAAAAATATATACATATATATGAGCTCACAGATAGGGGGAGAGAAAATTTTTATACAATTAATAAGAGCTCTTTAATTTATATAGGCTCTAGTAATACTTGATTTGATTTCATACTTCGAAGAATTTATTCATTTACTGGTATTTTTTGCATGTCCTTTCTCATTAATTAAGGTTTTGAGATTTTCTTAAATGAGTTTAGTGACACTTTTCACACATTAATAACTTATACAATTTACTCCATCTAAGTTTAAAATAAGTTATGTGGAAAAAAATTACTTGTTTATGAACTATGTATGTATAAGTAAGCAAATAACTGTTCATAATGATAAATTTGAAAATTTATGAAAAATTAAAAAAAAAAAATTGAAGTTTAAATAATTTTTGCATCATTATGCATGTACATATTTCTTTTACTCATTCCTCTCTGTAATTGACATGATTATTACTTGTCTTTCTTTTGTTATTCGTGATAAAAGGGGGAGAGGTGTATATTTATTTCGAGTTAATTATATGAGTTAGGGGGATAATTTTAAATTTTTTGATTGATAGATGACTTAGGGGGAATCATTTGATATATTTGTTGGAATTTTATTACTGATATAGTGTTATATTTTGTCTATATTTATATAAAATTTTATGATTTATTTCTAAATTTATAATTCACATGATATTGCATGTTCCGGTATTACACATG
The DNA here is from genome assembly GCA_903798345.1 of Fraxinus anomala. Taxonomy (NCBI): domain Eukaryota; kingdom Viridiplantae; phylum Streptophyta; class Magnoliopsida; order Lamiales; family Oleaceae; genus Fraxinus; species Fraxinus anomala. The sequence continues at coordinate 2,133 of CAIGRN010036850.1, forward strand.
TTTTATTATGTGTTTTATTTAACTTAATTATATGATTTTGGTTTTGCTAGTTTCCTCTTTCTTTTCATTTGTTATTGTGGTTTTTATGTGTTTCACGAAACAGGTTAACATATTATTGAAAAAAATTTGGAAAGTTTATTTTTGGTTATTTTTAGACTTATTGATTTTGAAATAAATAAGATTTTATCACGGAATGCCAATGGGGAGATTGTTAAGTCCAAATTATAATCGACAATTTCATTAGTCAAAATCAAATCCTAATTGAATTATATTAGGAGTTTATCGAGTTTTAATCGAAGTTAAAATATGAGTTACCGAGTCCTAATTAAAGTCAAAAGAGTTGGGGTTAGTATTAAAGTTCTTGAAGGAGTTCAAGATGTCCAAGTAGATCACATTTGGTAAAGGGAATGCAATTAGAAGTCTAAAGAGTGTCAAAGAGCCGTACAAGTTATGCTCCAATTCTCAGTCGCAACTTGCAACATATTTTTCACATAGAAAACATTAGAATTTGGACTAAAATAATTGTAGCGCTTTGAGTTAGTTTTTCAACGCATTTTTAATCACCTCAATCAGACGTCAGGAGAGAAAGTTATGATAAAAATAATGACGATTGCTCAGCTGCTACTCGCCTATCGTTGGCTCGGAGCTCGAGCGACGGGTCGACGTTCAGCAATCGATTTTGCTTCAAATACTTGGTTTTTCGATATCTTTTCATCACAAACACTTTTCTCCATATATATCCTACCATATAGACGTCCAAAAGTGTGTTGAATCATATTTATTCCATTGAGATCATTCCTTCGAAGATCCAAAAATATTCATTGATTCCAAGATTCAACCACCACATATTAATTGATCTATAAATTCATCTAAATCATATTTTGTTGATCAAGACATATTGTTTCATATAAAATCACATATCAAAACACAAAAGTTCTTTTGATCAAACACCAAATCATTTAATCCACCGAAGATAAATCGATACCAGAGATTGGAAGCTGTTGCAGAAACACAAATTCTGGAGAAGTGAGGTAAGATACCAGGAATCGGGATCTGGTGTCAGGAGCACGCAGTCCACGAGGGCTAAGGTATAAACCAGGAGTCGGGATTTGTTTTAAAGGAGCACACCTCCAATAGGATCAAAGGAGACTAGAGAAATTGAGGTCAGAAGTTCTACAGGGTAGACGAGTCTAGACCATACTATAAGTTTGTTTCGATTTATAGTGGATTATAAATTGGCAGTTTCCGAAGCTTTTACTCAATTGGGGTTTCTTCCTAATTATCTTTGGTGTTCTTTGCTACTTTAATTATTGATTGTGGTATTCAAACTTAATATAAATTGACTTGTTTAATATAACCATCTAGAAATAATTAAAAAATGACTTCTTGCTTTTAATTGTGTTATTCCGCACATGGATCTGAATAATTTAAAACTTTCACGCACAACTTTTGATTATTTATACTTTAGTCCCCCACACTTTGGATCTTGCCCCCTTTTCACTACTTTCTTTCAAATCCACTTCCTTTCATCGAGTTTCACCTAATAAACGAAATATACAATAAATTAAGCTATAATTGTTTTAAAAAACTATTAAATGTCTATATTTTTTAATTCAAATAAGTATATAGAATACACTTTCAAATCCACTTCCTTTCATCGAGTTTTACTAATGAGTATTTTTGTTTAGCTCAAAATAGATAAGTTTGTTTAAAGTAAATATCTATTTATTCGTTAAAAATAATTAAGTTACTCATTTTGACGTAAAATCAAAGTTACTTTTAAAATAAATAACTTTTTTATAATTTAGAAAGTAACAAAAAATAGTATAAGCAATACTTACTATAACATTTTTAAGCTTTGTCAGACGTACTCTAGAATAGATCCTACGAATACTGGCTCGGGCATAGTTTTTTCAATGGAAAATGCTACTGGTACATCACGTATTACTTCAAAATCTTGTGCCATTTAAAAAGTTCTAAAATTTATGAAACAATCCCTAACTTATCCTCTTCATTCACCCATAAAGCACAAATAACCCATGATTCACAACCCTTCATTCACCCATAAACCAGTAGCATCTCGGCCCTTTGGGGCATAACCATAGGACAAGCCCATCTAAATCTAGGTTGTATCGATGCAATCGGCAACTTAGTGCACATGTTAAAAGGCGACTTGGGGTCAACGATATAGCAGGAATCCCAGTGCATAAAAGCTATAACTCAACTGTAGTGGAGGCGGGTGGATTTGAGAACATGACCTGTGTTGAGAAAGATTGTAGAAATTTCATCAATAAAGTGCTGCGTTTAAGACTTGGTGTAGGGGACGCTGCTGCATTACAGGCTTATTTCTCTAAAATGCAAACATGCAATCCAGGTTTTTATTTCAGTATGGACTTAGATGAGGAGTCTCGGTTGAGGAATGTGTTTTGGGCGGACAACAGATGTAAACAAGCATATAAGGAATTCGGTGACGTAGTTACTTTTGACACCACTTACCTAACTAACAAGTACAATATGCCTTTTGCTCCTTTCGTCGGGGTGAATCACCACGAGCAATCAACTCTATTTGGTTGTGGATTGGTTTCGAGCGAAGATAGAAATACATTTGTTTGGTTATTCAGGACATGGCTTGAATGCATGCATGGTCAAGTTCCCAATGGAATAATTATAGATCAAGATCGTGCTATGCAAAATGCAATTCAAATTGTTTTCCCCAACACTAAGCATAGGTGGTGCTTATTGCATATTCTAAAGAAGTTGCCAGAAAAGTTCGACGGTCATAGTCAAAAAGCTGCAATACTTTATGCCATACATGGTTTAGTGTACGATACATTACTTTGTGAAGAATTTGAGGAAGGCTGGGCGAACATGCTTGAACATTTTCAGTTGCAAGATAATGTTTGGTTGAACGGACTTTATGATGAGCGAAGTCGTTGGGTACCATGCTATTTGAAAATTACATTCTGGGCAAGTATGTCAACCACCCAGCGGAGTGAGAATATAAATGTATTCTTCGATGACTATGTGCACTCGAAGACATCTTTAAAGCTATTTGTAGAGCAATACGAGCGGGCTTTGAGAAGTAAAGTTGAAAAGGAATTCCAAGTTGACTTTAGATCATTCTCGCAAATGGTTCCCTGTGCTACTAAGTATGAGATGGAAAAGCAGTTTCAAGAAGTATACACGATCTCAAAATTCAGGGAGTTTCAACAAGAATTCACTGGAAAGGTTTACTGTGAAGTACTATCTGCGGAGGAGTTTTGTGGGACAACGCAGTACAAGGTCTGTGAAGATATCATTCTTAAGAAAAGGATATTTACAATCTCTTTTCATAAAGACGGTTGCGAGATTGTGTGTAATTGTCATTTGTTTGAGTTTCGAGGTATCATTTGCAGACACACTATCTCTGTTTTGATTCGAAACGATGTGTCATTACTTTCGGCTAAGTATATTTTGAGGAGATGGAGGAGAGACGTGAGTAGATCATATATGCGGGTCGCAATAACGTACAATGGTTTGATGAGTACTCCTCAGCAGGTGAGCTATGAGCAATCGTGTGCTGCTTTAACCAAGATGGCAGACTTGATTGCAGCTGATGAAGAAAGTTCAAAGCAATTAATAGGGTGGATTGAATTACAAACAAATGAATTGTTAAAATCAAAAGGTAATCACTTTGTCTCGCATGGATTTGGAGGAGGCATTGTAGAAAGCTTCAAAATTTTGGATCCAAAGTGTACAAAAAGTAAAGGTCCAAAAAAACTATGTAAAAAAAGTCCGCTGGAGACGATAAAGAAAAAATCAAGGGGTCGAAATAAGGTTTGTTGTTCAGTTCATAATTGGCATATCACAACTTTCATTATTCTAATGTTACAATTTTAATGTTAGTACATTGCAACACTTGTAGGTGTCCTCGAGCTCGACATCTTCGAATAAGCGTAGCATGTCCAAAGACAATGTCTCAAATAGTTTACCTGTAGAGGAGGCTCAAATGATGAAAATATCATCTTCTCAACCACCTCAATCAATTGGGACACAAGACAGCATGAAGTGGACTGATGCTGTGTCAATGAACCATGAAGTGGACTGATGCTGTGTCATTGACCTTTTGCAGGCAGACCTTTTGGAACGGGAGTGGAAGTTTCAGGAGTCAATTAATTTGATTTTGTAGTTGAACTAGAAGTAACTGTCATTTTGTTTATTGGCATACAAGGCAGCCTTCAGGTTTATTGATGGTGTATCTGTACTATTGGTGTCTTTTTGTTTCAAAATCTCCTGGGAAGCAGGGTTTCAATTTCACCAATTTTCTTCTGAATAAGCTATAGACTCACAGGAAATGATATTCAACATTTATTGACAAATCAGCATAAAATCATTCAACACACACAATCAACAACAATTTGGATAATGATCACTACTCCACTGTATAAAAACCAGCAATAATCTTCACTTTATGCCTTCCAAAAACAAGAACCATCCAAACCAACATGGCATTCATGAGATATTTCACTATTGACAACAGGAACTGAATGAATATGCATTCAATTGCTAACCAATGTGCATACATATGATCATCCAGTCAGCAATTTACATCCAATTACATCAACATAAACTCAAAAAGATCTTTCACTATCGAATTCCATAAACATGTACAGAATATGATGCTTCAAAAAATAAACAACACAGAGAACATGAACTAGTCCTCCTCAACATTGTAAATCCATGCTCTCGTGTCCCAAAAAATTGAGGTGCTTGAGAAGATGCTATGTTCATCACTTGAACCTCCGCAACAGCTACACTGCTTGAGATAGCGTCTTGTCCAATTACCCCTCTTCGCGCCATCGTCGTCTAGGTCGTCATAAATTTGTTGTGTTTCCCCATCGCTCTGGGCCAGTTTCCCTGTAAAAGAGTGTAAACAAAACGTAAATAAATTGTCTTGCTTGTATTTACTACGTATATAGACGGTAAGAAGATCAAAGGATTTCACATAAAAAGGGAAAAATAATTACCATAAGTGCAGTCACCACCTTCGACTACTCCAGCGTCCATATCGAAAAGTCTCGTCAAAACTGTGTTCTTCCGTCGACGATTTGGGCTGGAAAACGGAGCTCCAGTTCGAACTGCGGCGCTCCTGTTCGAGCTCTCTCCCCTCGTGAAGATTTGAAATGTAAAGAAAACGGGGGTATTACTTCGAATCCTTCGTGCAGTCAGCGATTTGGGTTTCCTTGATTTTCGCCGCCGACTGTAGGACGTGGATGAGAAAGGGCCGAGATGCTACTGGTTTATGGGTGAATGAAGGGTTGTGAATCATGGATTATTTGTGCTTTATGGGTGAATGAAGAGGATATTGTTTCATTAATTTTAAATTTTTTTAAATGGTACAAGATTTCGAAGCAAAAAAACGCCAGCTGATCATATGGACCCTCTTAGGTAACATGTGATGTACCAGTAGCATTTTCCAATTTTAAAACTTTTTAAATGATGCAAGATTTTGAAGCAAAAAAATGTCAGATCATTATGAACACTCTTAGGTAACATATGTCAGATCATTATGAACACTCTTAGGTAACATATTATCAACACTCTTAGGTAACATATGATGTACCAATAGCATTTTCCATAAACATATGGGTAAATTGCATATGACATTTATCTAAATGGATAGATTCCATCCATTTTTCCTTTAATTAACTTAACCTTGAAAGAACGACCAAAGTGAGTGTGTTCTTTAAATTTCTTGAGTCAGTGTGTTCAAAACCCATGCAAACGAATGGAGAAACTATTTTGACTTTTATGAAGAAAAAAGGTATTTATGGAGTCGGGCTTAAAATTGCAGATGATGACTAAATTATAGAAAGTTAATAAAGTTGACATTCCTCTCCTCTTTTTGGATCGACGTTTTCTCAATTAACTTCTTAAAATCAATCTTATTCTGACAGTAGCCTTCCCATAGTCTCCACGTACACAACTAGGTTCATCCCTAGATGGGTGCCTCCGTTGATACCAATTGTAATAGTCTAAGTTGGGTAAAACTCACCCTTAAAACCGACTTATGGGAAGTGTCCACTTAGTTTTAAACCTGCAAATTGAACCTTAATCCAGCAATGTAAGATACAGTTAGGTTCATTAGTCTTTGAGTGGCATTTTAAGTCATGGTCAAGCATGTGCAGCATTCTAATTGTCCATATTAAAATCAAAATAATTAGTAATTACAAAAGGCATTACAGTGTCAACTATCCACACAGATTTCACTTTTGAAGATAAACCAGGAACACCAATTTTAAGTAGTTACCCAATCGATGACATTCAACTGACGGATAGATAGATAGATAGATACCAATTAACAATACTAAAAACAATCTATAGTCCATCCATTCTAGAACAACCAACGTGACACAAGTAAAATGACAGACTGGTATAATCCAACAAAATCACATTCATAAATGAAATCAAAATCGAAATCAAAATACGACTATTTGCTCCAACAGTACACCTGGATGAAACTTTATAGAAATTACCGAGTCAAAAACATCATGACAATGATCACATTTGCAGCCAAAATTGGTTCAAAGATTTCCTAAGAGCTCTCTTCAACAAGCTTAAACCGAAGCCTATCTAATTTATCAAGGTGCAACAACAGCAATCCTTCCAGCAACTTGGTCAAGATCCCGTCTCCCACTGGATGTGATTCTTCTTCCACTGTAAACTATGCAAAATTAGTGTCGTGATAGCAACAAAAATTTGTTGCATTTATCCATGAAATGACAAGCATACAGTCTTGTAAAAAGAATTTTCTAAAACTCCAGCATATACTTTTCAATTTTGGAGAAATAAGTAGATAACTTCCGAGGAAAAAAACAGAGCCAATTTTTTTTTCTTTAACATAGGTTAATATCATGATTGATGATAACCTTTCAACACCCCTTTCTATTTGAGAATCAGTTCGTTAGCTGTCAGTGTCACCCTCCACTTACGATTACAGGCAGCATCTTATGACAATTGGTCATTAAAAACACGAGATTAAATTCTGCTCAAGATATTAAACTTACCCCCTTGTATCCATATCTACAATGTTCATGTTCTGCAACTGCTGAAGAATGTGGCGAGCAACGGACCCACTGCTTTTGCCGAAATGGGGTGGACGACTTCCATTCCTCTTACTCCCACCATAAATTCTCCGGAAGGCACCGACACCAAGACCTCCCCTTAAGTATATCTTCCTTGCCATGGAAGCTGCAATGCAAAATAGACAACAAAATATTGAAAATAACCTCGAGGTGAAGTTATCATTTAGCATATTAAGAAGTTAATCTTCAAAGTAGAAATTCTAGATATGAGATACATGATATCTGTTTGGATTTAAGTTTCAAGGTATTACAGAACTACCAAAAATTACTTGAAAGCGTTATTCCCAAATAGATAACCTGAGCAATTGACATAAAAAAGACCCACAAACATATAAGCAGAGGGATGATGGGCATGAGGATTACCTGACCTAATATAGTACCAATCAGGATCATATGGAGCAAGTTCTTTAAGTACTCCAGTTTTCACAATATCGGTCCACTCAGGAAGCTCCATCTATTTTTAACAATAAGAGAAAGTAATCAATAGGGCTGAAAGAGTTTAAGATCCCCAACCCCCTAGTGTCATAGTTTTGTCTGGGATTTCTGAAAACAGTGCTGTGTACAAAGAGAGCTTATATCTTCATAAAGAGAAAAACACACGTAAAATAAACAATTCAACGTGGCGTTTTTTAAAGGTCTGAATTGCAAGAGATATAACCACAACACAACAATCTCCCTTGACCAAGCTAAGAAGTTAAAATTTAAAAGAAAGATGTACTAATGTGTAACGTGAATGGGGAATTTTGACAATGCTTTTCCTTACCTCCTCTTCTTCTTCGTACTGTTGTTCTTTAGCTCAAGGGAACTGTTATTTCTTCAAAGGTCATTTTATTACTTCATCCTTCTAAGGGATTATCAGATGAATTCCATCTTAATATTTGCTTCCAACTACTCCATCAAAGAAGAGATGGAACAATATGTTGATTGTCTGCCATAACCTAACTGTCCTGTTCAAACTTCCATCTCATGTGCATCACAAATTACAATCCCTTCTATGCGGCATTTAACCGGAATATAAACAATACACCAACAAAGAACGCTAGTATAACGCCACCGCCGCCACCAAACGGTACAGACAACATAGCCTTGTCGAGAGGGTTTTAACAGACAACAAAACTGAGTAAGCACATTCTTATTTCGTTATACCAGTTCTTTTTAACAATTATTTCTAATTCACCCTCCTAAACATCACTAAAATGTACATTTACTAATAAAATCACAAGATAAAAATGTTCGGAAACCAAATACATAGAGTACCCATCTAAATACACGTATAAAGAAAAACATCTAGACATAGAAAATAAATCAACAAAGATGAAACCCTCATATATGTCTGCGTATGTACAAGTATACATACATTTATACAAATTAATAATGTACATTTGCATTTAAATATATGATTATACCTTGCCAGAACGCTTGAGGTGTCCGGCGTAGGCCTTGACAAACTCATGGGGTGAGACGTCCTTCACGGTTCTAGCAGTAGCCATTGATGCAGATCTCGAATTTCGCGCAGCTCGCGATACTGCTTGAGAGAGGGGCTGAGCCGCTTGAGTATGTATACAAATTAGGGTTCCTGTTAGTCTTAATTACTCAATTTATATGTAAAAGTTTTCTGGGCTTGGACCCGGTTGGTTCAGTTGGACCCAATAATTTCCTGGTTTTGCTAGGAATGTTCTTTTTTCTCTTTTGTTTTTCTTGCTTAAACTATAATTAGATAAGATAAAAGTTTCCTGATTTATTTATTGAACGGAGTTGACCTAAGTAAATTCTTTATTTTAAGTTTTTAACAATAATTTCTATCTTACCGTCTATATAAGTAATTTTTTAATTTAAAAAAATGAGTTTTATAGCTTTAGGAAAATTTGACTTGATTATAAGCTAAACTAAACATGTTTTTGTGTAGGTCTTACACTAATTTTATCTTTATGCACATTGTATTTAATTTAAATTTATAAATATTTAGGGTGTGTTTGAGCTACATTATTTTGGAAGAATGTATTTTGAAATAATAAATTGATGGGAAATGTGTGGTTGAAAAAGAAGGAAAAGTTATTAATGTGATGTAATATATTATTTTATTAAAAAATGTGTGATTGAAAATGAGTAGAAGAATGAGAATGAAAATTTTAATGTGGCTCAAACAATGGCTTAATACATTACTATATTTTAAAATACTTACTAGCTTTATGCTTACACTCAAAACATCTCAACCCAAAAGCAAAGATATTGAGTTTGATTTTTCGATGAATTCAAGACCTTGGAAGTTCTAACAAATTAGAATCATAAATTTTAGTACCGATTTAGTACAAAATTTTTTAAAATTCAATTTTTTAAATTAATTTTCAATAACACATTTTTCTAATAAAATAATTCTGCATGTAGAATCGAATCTTTTCGTACTCTTTAACCACAGATTTTTCAAAAAATTTATTTCACAAAATCTTTTCTCAAAAAATCTACATAGTGATGATGTTTATCACAGTCTAACATTAGGAATGACAACGATTCGGTTTGGGGTCGGTTCAGCCAAAATCATAACTGCGCCACCAAATTTTTTGTCATACCATAACCACATCATAACTACGTAAGTCGGTTCGCTTAATAACTACGAAAATAAATTATTTTTAATAAGTCCAAACTCCAACCGTCAAA
>CAIGRN010036862.1:0-11304 GCA_903798345.1 Fraxinus anomala
ACATACAGGAGATCAGATCAGTTGGAGATAATCGATTATTTTGATTTCGATTTTGTGAGATGTCAAAATAGTAGGAGATCCACTTCAGGCTATATCTACTTGTTTGCTGGAGGTGTTATTTCCTGGAAGAGTTCTAAGCAGACACTCCTAGCTACTTCCACCATGACAGTAGAGTTTTTAACGTGTTATGAGGTATCAAACCATGGAATATAGCTACGAAATTTTGTCACTAGGCTACGTATTATGGAAATTATAGAAAGATCACTCAAGGTATTTTGTGACAATAAATCAGCAGTGTTGTATTCCAATAACAACATGAGCTCGACGAAGTCAAAACATATAGATATCAAGTTCTGGCTGTTAAAGAAAGAGTTCAGAGTGAACACATGTCAATAGAACATATCAGGACAAACTCCATGGTGTGGACCCGCTTACCTTTGATACACAAGGTCTTTCATGAGCACACTACTCATATGGGTGTAATATCTCTTGAGGATATCTAGTTTCAGTAGGGGTTTGTATTTCTGTGCTTTTCATTTTAGACACATGTACTATCGTGTTGGATATGATTTATGATTATAGTTATTTTTTTGGTTATAAAGTTTTTGGTTTGTTATCTCTGAACTTTTTTGAAAATGACAGTTAGAAATAGGCATGTTAAGATCACATCACATGTAATTTCCATGCTACACATCCACACTTGACCTATGTCATTCAGCTATGTCGATATACGTGATCATTGATGGGTTTACTTACGATATAAGTAGCGAAAGCCACTTTGATCATATGTTGATATAATGATAGCAAAATTCTGAGTACTTATAAGGTTTTGTTTAATGCACAATTATAAGGTAACACATATAGTCCAAGCGGGAGATTGTAAGGATTTTTAATCGATCATGTGGGCTTATATGTAAATTATTGTGTACTAAATTAAAGACTATCAATTTTGGTTAAACTTGTTTAAAGTGATCTAATAAGGTTTCGATATTTTGGGTTTTGGAACATCTAATTAAAGTGTGGGCTTTATGTGTAGAGACCAGGCGTGTTCCTAATTTCATGATGGGCCGAATTAAGATTAATAGGCCGTTAGTGTGTGTGTATGTGTGTGTGTGTGTATATATATATACGGTTATGGTCCCCGGATCACATGGTAATTGTTCATTTTGTTCTGACTCCCATCATTAGAGATAAATAAAAGAACAACGTGTTAATTTGGAAAACTAAAAAAATCGCATGAATCATTCATTGTATTAACTATGTCTGATTCAGGTACGCTTTCACTTCGATTTATAAATTCTTGGTTATCTAACATGATAGATCATTGTGACGATAACAATCGGTTTTCCCAACAGAAACATTATCTTAACCTTATGAGGTGTATATACTACAAAAATAGTAACAATTGAATTGTAGCGCAAAATAATTTGAGGATCCGTATCCCACGAGTAAATTCGATAAGAATAACTTCATAAAATTTTATCTTATCTCTATAAAATCTTTAGTAGGTGAAAATAACTTTTAAAATAAATAAATTCTTAGACGCATACCGTGGCAAGGAGATGAGAAATTGCCACATAATTTTATATAATCATAAACGTGTAACTAGAAGTAAAAGTCAGGACTTCTCTAGCAAGGTTAACTTTCTTGCCAATCAAGTTAGCCACTTAACTGAGATGATGACTCAGTTAAAATGAGCGACCTGGAAGGTCGTGAAAATGATCATGCTCTTAAAGGTAAGGGCATACAAATTTCGCCCTGATTCTGTGTCTAGGTTCATGTATGTGTAGTCTATTGAGTCCATTCATCCCTGCATGCATCCCTTTTTTTTTATGTTTTTTGTTGTTACTATTTCTATGCATTTATTTGCATTGAGTATTATTTTCAAAAAACAAAATTTTTGTGGTGATACATTGTTTTTTGGCAAAAATAAAAAAAATATAGAAAAATTATTTTTTTTGGGTTAAAGACACATTGTGGTGATTTTAAACATGACATGTGTGACCAAGTGTGCATTTATCTATTCTATACTGTTATTTCCATTGCTTGGTTCGATTTAATGTGGAGTATTGAGTATATGTGTTGTCATGTATCATCTGCACAGCGCGCACACTATGATCTTGTAAGTGAGTCTAGACTGCTTGTGTGAGATTTGTGATGGCAGTCACATGTTAGTAGGGTGACCTCAAACTTGAATTGACCTACATCTAGATAACCTTGCTCATGATGAGTCTCCCTACAATGTTTGAAAAATAAACAAAAAAAAAAATGAAAAATGTGTATACCTGTTTGGTTCATCTCATAACCTGGTGCCTATGGTCATCTGATTTGAGTTAACCGGTCTAAAGTTCGTTACATGGGTCAATTTAGCCACTTAATGGACAAGAGTCTGTACATAAGATGAAATTTACGAGAAAAGTGTTATAAAAAATTAGATGCTCATATTCAGGAAGAGAAAAGAAAATTAACCATGTACTTGAGCTCGTTTTCCAATTTTCTTGAGCTCATTTTCTGATTCTAAAATTTCATTTGGGTTTGACTTTAATTAATAGGGAACAAACTTACTTAACAGTGATGTTTGCATGTCCTTTCTCACAAATTTAAGATTTGGAGTCATTTTCACGAGAAAATAGTGACACTTTACACGCATAAGTCACTTGTACATTTTACTCAATCTTGAACTTAATTGAGTACGTGGGAAAGTCTTTATTGATAATGCTCGACTTGTGAATGCATGCATGGTTATGATCATCGGGTTGTCGAGAGCNGAGTCATTTTCACGAGAAAATAGTGACACTTTACACGCATAAGTCACTTGTACATTTTACTCAATCTTGAACTTAATTGAGTACGTGGGAAAGTCTTTATTGATAATGCTCGACTTGTGAATGCATGCATGGTTATGATCATCGGGTTGTCGGGAGCTTGATTTGCTTATTTTTACATATTATTAAAATAAAGAATAAAAAATGCTATTTTTCTTAATTTTTAAAATTTAAGTGTTATTTCTGTCAATTCAATTGTCGTCAACTTATTATTGGGCCATACTTGAGTGACAGCAGCAAAAGCTGCCTCGCTCGCTTGTCGCAAGCTCAACCCTCGCTCGAGCGATGGTCCGTGGTTTTGAATATTAACGATTTTTTCAAGGGGTTTTACGCATTTTATCCCCAATTTTCGCTTGATTTCTCCAACATCTTCATAATCTATGCCAAATTGGAGGCTTACCTACTCCTTAAACACTTAAAATCATTCATTGAACGTGTTATTTCTTCAAAACATCGAACTTAAAAGGTAAAATTCGAAAAACTTGTTTTTTTTTTTTTTTTTCATTTTTGCAATTTCCTTTTTTGGATGGGATGATAATGTACGTGAGGAAATAAAATCATAATCCGTGCCAATAATTCAACATCAAAGGCGGAGCCATTTTTGGAACGTGACAGTAGAAAAAAGGTAGGTAAAATACACAAATGAAATTAATTATGCAAGTGGATGTCTGTCCTCTCTAAAATTATCAAAACCAAACTGATGGCCGCAGTTAACGATCGTGATAATAGGTACAAGTTGTTTCAAATGTTATTTTCATGATACGGTACAGAGAGATATTTCAAAGCTTAAATTTATACAAAAATAAATGGAATTTAAGTCATCTATTTATGAAAAATTACGCACGTATCAATATTTTGATGAAAATGAATCAGAAAATATACAAAAATAAATAGAATTTTAGTCATCTATTTACGAAAAAATATTCATGTATCAATATTTTGATAAAAAATGAATCAGTGTCATTTGTTAGAACTTAAATTTATATGTGGTGAATAACCCTCCCTAACCCCAACCCTATAAAGCAAAAAAACAAAAATGAGAGAGAGAGAGAGAGAGTGGAAGGTGAAGAATAAGTTAAGATAGCACAACCACACTCATTTCCTTGACTTTACTTCTTCTTGTCTTTAATTTACTTTTATCATGCTATCTTGCACCAACTCCCAACCCTTCTAGAAGCCCTAACAATCAATTAATATTATGCATGTTGGTGCACCAATAGAATAAAGTAAGTATGCTCTACAGTCTACTCTAAGGAAAATAAAACCTGACTAAATCCCGACCACAAACTAACGTAATTTTCAAAATATTACATATTTCCTTATCAAAACAATATTCCTCCACTTTCTTGATTCTAAAGTTGAAATCTACTTTCTGATCCACTTTTCATTTACATACATGCATGGGATTTTTCACAATTTAATGCTCCCACTTTAACCTAATAAATTAAGACAAAATTAATTATTCCGATTAATGGATTTTTTTCCAATTCATACATCGTACATCAGGTTGGGAAGATTTTGGGTCCAAAATTATTATTATTATTATTATATAAAAGAAGGAAGGTAAGAGATGGCTCCTGTCTTTAACTCCTATACTTTAATTTAATACCTTACTTTGCACCAACCTAAATGTTACCAGCTATATATATTTATTTATTTTAATGATGATGCTATAATCATCAATAGATGCCACCAGCCACTCTCTCTCTCAATCATACCCGTCTCACCAACTCACATCTAGAAGAAACTCTCTCTCTCTCTTTCTCTCTCTTTCTCTCTGTATATATGTATGTATGTATAAATTAGAGTCAAATTAAAGGTTATATAACCCCACATCAAGTCCTTTGATGACCGGCCTTGATGCTCAAGAACCACAAAGGCTATATTTTCACAAAGAAAAGTATCAAGAAAAAGGGCAAAAGAATTATTGGCAAAAAAATTTGTTTTTAGCTACTGAGTAGTTTTCACTTATTTTGGTTTTGGCTCGATGGGAAGGTCTCCTTGCTGTGAAAAAGCTCATACAAATAAAGGAGCATGGACTAAAGAAGAAGATGATCGTCTCATCGCATATATAAGGACTCACGGTGAAGGCTGCTGGCGGTCGCTTCCAAAGGCCGCCGGCCTCCTCCGCTGCGGCAAAAGCTGCCGCCTCCGGTGGATCAATTACTTAAGGCCTGACCTCAAACGTGGCAACTTCACTGAAGAAGAAGATGAACTTATTATTAAACTCCACAGTCTTCTTGGTAACAAGTAAGTCTATCAATAATTGGATCCATCTTATATTTTTCCTTATTATTAAATTGTCATGTTGTCATTTCTTTAGATGGTCTCTTATAGCCGGAAGATTACCAGGAAGAACTGATAATGAGATAAAGAATTACTGGAATACTCATATAAGAAGGAAGCTTTTGAGCCGAGGTATTGATCCTACAACCCATAGGCCAGTCAATGAGCCTGCATCGGCTAGAGAAGTTACAACAATATCATTTGCTGGTTCCACGACAAAAAAAGAAGCAGAAAAGTGTATCACTGCAGGGGTTAATTTGAGCAGCAAAGAAGAAAACAGTCCAGTTTTCGAACGCTGCCCAGATTTGAATCTTGAACTCAGAATAAGCCCTCCTTATCAACAACAAGCACAAGAGCAATTGAAAACTGGAGGGAGGACTGCCTCTCTGTGCTTTGAGTGCAGTTTGGGTGCACAAAACAGCAAAGATTGTAGTTGTAATGTTGAAGGTGGCAGCAGCAGTAATTCTGGATATGATTTTCTAGTGTTAAAAACTGGGGTTTTGGACTACAGAAGCCTGGAAATGAAATGAATTAAGTTTTTTTTTTTTTATGTATTAAAGATTTAAGACTTTGAAATAGAAGAAATTAATATTTTAAGAGAAATGTATTTAGTTAATGATATTTCTGAATTTATCTTTGCTTGTACAGGTAATTAACATCATTCTTATCTATGGTCTATATAACCAAAGGTGAATCGTGGGAAATTGAGAATTTCAAGAGCTCTGATCACTTAGATCATCTTTCTGTTGATTGCTTTTTCTTTTAGATTTTTTTTTTTTAGAGAAAAAGGATATGAACGAGGAGTCAATGGATAAGCTGTGAGAGGATGAGGAGAAAAGGAGAAGAAGTGGGTATCTTTATCCCTTTTAAAATAATATGGTTTTTTGCCACTTAGCAGGAAGAAATGTAATACATGTAATGAGGACATATGGTTTAATGTTGTCATGCCTTTAATATAAGAATTATATATATATATAAGTAATGAGGACATATGGTTTAATGTTGTCATGTCTTTAATATAAGAATTATATATATATAATAAAAGAAGAATTATATATAAAAATGTGTGAAAAATTAACATTTGTTGCTATACAGTTCATCCCTCTACCAACTTAAGCCCTTGTTTGGGCTCCATTATTCAATTTATAATGATAGAAATGATATTTTTTTTAGAATGTGTGATTTAAAAAAAAAAAAGAATTAGGTTCGCATGTAATATTATATTATTGAAAAATATGTGATTGATAAGAAAATAAAGAAAATGAATTTTAATTTAAATTAGATTTTTAGTAAATTTTAATAAAATGTGTAATTGAAAAGTTATAGATCTTACGTAATATATGATTAAAATTAATTTTTAACTTTGACTAAAATGAAAATCAAGATTTTTATCCCTATCTATTAGGGACTATATATTCTTTTATATATCCATGATCTACCAACCCCATATTTTAAATAATCATGTTATATATACATTATTTTTTACATTTTGTCACGTGGCAACAAAATATTGGACGTTTAAATTTCTAACAATTTTTCATCCAATCAATACTTATCAACACATGTCAAGTATAATGTAAAAAAAGAACGCACAAATTACATTTTCCTATTTTAAAACTCGTGATTAGGTAAGATATTCGTATTTTAATGGCAGCCCAAAATCATCATTTAATCGTGTGTCATGGAATATTTTACGACGGTTAATATTGTCAGAATAAAATGTAACTTATAATACAATGTAATCAATATTGTTATAATTTTTTAACTTTTAAATTTTACATTTTGTCTCACTTATATATGGTCAAGGTGTCCAACCTCAAGAATAATAGTTGATGAGATGTAACTAATAAGTTTTTATCTTCTAGACGAGAATAAGAAAGATACTTCATTTGACGCCAATCATATATTTAACTTGATTGCTTATTAGTACTATTTATAGCAATTTCTTTAAAATTTCCCCTCTGTGTTTCCCTTCTAACGTTTCAAAATTATGAACTAAAAAAATATTTTTCCCAAAATTAATAAGATTTATTATTTGAAATAATGGACTCTCTACCTAATTTTGAATTTTAATACCAGTATGCGCATTATTGTAACCGTTGTCAATAATGTGGCATTTTTGTCTTCAAATTGGAGGGATTCTACATCCAACAACATAAGGCTATACAAATAATAATTAAAAAGAATAGTAGTCTAGTCTAGAGTTTTCTTTAGAAAGAATCTTCAACATTAGTCATAATAGTCGAATTTAAACATTTTGTTTCACTTCACATTGACGATTATTCATTATGATACCGTATTAAACAAATTCATATATGTCATGTTTGGTATACAATATTGAATAAAATTAAACATAACAATGAACAAAACTTTAACTCGTGATATTATTCAATACTATCCAATCATATTATAAAATATTTAAGCCAATTGCACTGCACACTTACAGTTGGAAGCAAAAGGACAGAATATTGAGATTTGAATGAAAGAAATCATAAAAACTATGGAGCTTTCTCCTGTGGAAAAAGTGGTTAACTTTTTCAACATTGCTCTTCATTTTTCACCCTTTTTCAATTGTGTTAGGTAGAACCAATAGAAGCTTCCAAGAGATATTTTTTATCCAAAAATTATTAAGCCTTGTTTGGTGTCATTATTTTTAAAATATAATTATTTCTCTTATTTCCAACCACACATTCTTCAATAAAATAATATTACATATAAATTCAAAAAAAAATCTTATTTATAATCATAAGCGTACGATGTTAATCGAATTAGTAAAGTTAACCTAAGAGTCCGAATTATCATTTCTACAAATTATGTCTTTTCTGATTGCATTTTGTTGTATTAACAATTTAATTATATAACATTCAGATGTAATGTCTTGAAAATTCTATGTATAATGATTTGTTTTTCTGCATAAAAAACTGCCCACGTTCCTGAAGCTATGGAATAACAACTAAAATAGAGACCCACTTTTTCTTTAACTTCATTTTTTTTGTTATTTGCATGTTGTTTTTGATTGATATTCAAATAATGCTATCTAAAATTATTGGTGCTACAACACCAATTTAGGTAGCGCTAAGTGATAGCTTCAATAAAAGATTAAATTAATTGATCAATTTAATTATACCACTCATTTCATATCACATTAGTGTCACATAAATTGATATTTTAACATTACTCTTGATATTGATAAGTGGGGTTTTTATTTATTTATTTATTATACTTGATGGTGCAAAATATATTTTTCAATCATTCAATTTTTTTTTTTTAAAAATATTGGAACTTGGAACACAAATTTAACTCACCGCTTATTGCTCGACTGTCAATTACTTCATACTCAATTTCACGGGATGCACACTAATTCTTTAAAATTCAAATTAAATTATACGTTCTTTCTAAAATAATTTTATAAGTGAATTTATAACTTTGTTTTTACTTTTTAATTACATCCTTCAAAAATATCATTTTTTCACAAAATTTATTTATCTACCATTATTAAGAGAAAATGAGTTTTTGAATAATAAATTTTCAGAGGATGTGCTCTTAAAAAGTTGGAAAAAATAATTAAATTTATCTGTAAAATATTATATTATTAAAATGTATGATTAAAAATAAATTATAAAATAAAATAATATAATATAATGGTGGACAAACATGGGCCATAACAAAAATCTACATCAAAATTGAATTAGAGATCATAATGAAGTATTGCTTTTATCTCTCTCTACATCACATCAATGGGTTAATTATTGTTCTCTTCTATTTTTAGCTGAATGTATATCTCAAGAGTCCAACTCCACAACGTCAAATGCGGTGACGCAGATCACAAGGACCCCTGGTTGTAGGCCCATTTATACAAATTGTCACCCTAATGACTTTCGCTGTGTGTGTGTATGTGTGTGTGAGAGAGAGTGAGAGAGAGAGTACTAGTCAAAAGTTGTTCTTGCGATTGTATGGTACACTTGGCACATTTGGAATGGACAAAAATGTGTTGATTATTAATAATTTTAGTCATTGTTTGATTCTTATTATTTTTAAATATATTTCTTTCTTATTTTTAATTAAATTTTTTTAATAAAATAATATTAAACGTAAATTTAAAATATTATTTCAAAATATATTTTCATTATAAAAAATTTGACTCAAAGAGGCTCTTATTGGTTTTGCATTCTGAGAATAAAGTTGTGTGATAGGACGATTACTTATCATCTTCTCTAGATTTTTTTCCTCCACGAAATTGAACCTACTCAAACTATGTTCTTCATTTTCCCTCCTGGTCATAGATGTAAATAAAGTCGTGTTGAAGCAGTTAATTCGTTTTATCACTTTGACTAACTTGACACCTTTTCTTTTGCCCCTGCAACAATCCAAACATATGATTTTTCTTTTGAAATTAAAATCGAAGAATTTATGTTTTTGTTAAAATCATTTTTAATATGGTACGCCCCACAAGGGCCGCTAGCCTCAACATCTAAGTTCGACATTGCACAATGTACAAGCGAATCAAATACTCCGTGACATGCTTGGATTATGCTTACATATATCGAGTTGTTCAAACTACGAAGTCTAGTTTAGTACGTTTGACACTAACATTCCAATTTCTTCCTTAAATTTTAATGGTTGACAATAACATTCAATCGGGTACAAGGTATACAAAAGAAAAATAAGCATATAAATTGTAATATATTGAAACAAATATGTATTTGGAAGAATCATTGTTACATGTATAAATAGATGTTTCATAAACACACGAAAAGAGAGTTGATTCAATTAAAAAAAAAAAATCTGGATTTTATAATATGATTTTTATTTAATTAAATTCCATTCTGGTTCATGATAGGAATTCAAAAAGGTTGATTACGTTCACAAGTTTTGAACTTTTAAAAGTTTAATTTGTTTCAATTTTACATCAAGTTTGAATTAATATTCTATCCAACTATTATTAAATTAAGTCAAATCTCGTGATGACATAGTTATGAATTGAAAGACAATTAGAGGATATTTAGAGAAAATCAATATCACATTCAGTCATGCTACAAATCCCAATATATTTGGGTCGTAGTTGGCAACTACCCAACGTAGGTGCTCCATTTCGACGACGGGTCCCACAAATGTCCAGCTCAAGCTCAACGCTCACACCACTATGGGCCCCACCTCATTTTATTAGGAAATTTTCTTTTAAGCCCCCTATTCTTTACTTATTGTCATTGGAAAATTTCATCGTCCATCCCTACATATTCGAGTTGCGAGTTGATACTCAATTTTTGAATATAATTGCACAATCAGTCTCAATAAAGAGAATTGTTCAAAACTTCACTATATTATCATGTGACCCTGACTTGATGAATTTTATAAAGACCAAAACAATAGCACCAAGAAGTTGAGGTTGGGATTTTCCATTTACCATACTACTTTGACATTGTCATAGGGAATGATAAGATTGGAGATCAACAGGAGGCAAGAGAGGGTGACCCAAAAAAAAAAAAAGACTGTCCATTGAGCTTTTAAGAGTATTATAAAAGTTTTTCATGACTTGATTGATTGTATAACAAAGGAATCATGTGTCAAACAATAGAATTAGAATTTATCGATTGAAGACCCAAAGCCGCTTTAAAAGAACTTTGGAGTGTAAACAATATAATTAGAATTTATGGATTGTAGACCAAATTCCGCTTTAAAAGAACTTTGGACTGTAAATTTCATTGCAGACTGATTGCATAAATATATTCAAAGGTTACAGATCAACTTGAATCTTTCTATTGGTTGGGGAAAATTGTGCAACTTAGACAATAGACTTAGGTACAATTTTTCCCATTACCATTTACTGCAACTATATTAATATAAATATTATTTTTCTCCCCCAACATTTTTTATTTTTAATTTAATATGATTAACTGCCGTTGATCTGGTTCAACTAACAAATTATGTGTCTGGTTAACGAAGGAATTGAGTTAACATCCACTTAATCCGATTATTAAGAAAGCATTTTCTACTTATGACCATATAAGTTTTTTACTCAAATTCAAAACCACGGAGTCAATTCACGCATTTAAATTAATAGCACTCGTGTAATGTTCCTCTCATTCTGGTCCACAAAAACCAAGTTGGTACAACTCTCATCTTCCTCAACTACTAGCAAACTTAAAGTTCCATGTACTTGTACCCTATCCATTATTGCATTAATTGCCCCCTA
>CAIGRN010036865.1:0-11758 GCA_903798345.1 Fraxinus anomala
CCAATCCACCTCTTGCAACCACTCCCTACCCAGCTCTCCCCCTACAACCCAACCAATTCCTTCCTACCCTTGCCTAGTATGGAAATATGGGGATTGGGGTGGAGGAAAGGAAGAGAGAAGCTTATTCATTTAATATTTTTATATTTTCTTGTTTCAATTAAATATAACAGTAAATTTGTCTTTTCCCAAAAATCTGTTTTTTCTTTAAGCAGTTGGACAAAACCATCCACTTGAGACTTTAGTAATCCAAATGCCAAGAAATAAAGGTTGGGAACCAAATGCTACATTACCTATGGGTTGGGGACCTCTTGCTGGAACAAAAGGATGAGAGGCAAAAAAAACATGGATTGTTGAGCTTTCCATCCCTTGAGGAGAAAAAAACATTTCACTCCAAGAAGATGGAATGGCAGATATAATAGGCCTTTTCTTGTTCGGACGCAAGGACAATGATGACATAGCATTTCCCTCATATACACTACGAATGAATAAGTTATTCCCATTTACCTTCAATTTGTCCCTCTCCTAGAGGGATTTGAGATAGCGATTAGAAACAAATAATTGCTTCTCTGCTTTCCTCGCTTCAAATTCCTTTATAAAAAGGTGGGAATTGGCCATCTCACAATCCATTTCCCTCCCCTTTATATTTCTACTTTACCATAACTTTTACTAGCATTGCATGATAGTTCCATTTCCAGCAATGGATGCCAAGAAGCCAATCAAATCCCTGCCTAATTCCAGACTTCTCTGTATTAATCTCTCCCTTTGAGTGCATAAAATTTTCTTATGAAACTCTCCGTGTGTGTGTTTGTCTCTTCACCACTTCTTCATGTTTCACACTTATTTACTATTTAAATAAGATATCTCAGCAATTAAAAAACTCATTTTTGAAACTTGAATGTGCTCCATAAAAGAGACTGTGTTTCTATCATTTCATGTTTTTTTGTCCAACTTGATGAATTGATTCTTTACTCTAGATTTCTATTGCCAAATAGATACACAACTAGATCACCACACTAAACTTGTTAAAGGTAAGCAATTACATCCACGAATTTATCAATGAATACTCAACCTAGCAAAAGCAAAAAAACTGTGGGACATGAAAAAACCGAACATGAAAATTTTACGCCATTAACCTCAAGCAAGAAACATGACAATCTTACATGTACTCGACATCTTACCCTAAAAGTTAATCATGTTGTACCCCTTCGTCTCCAGTCCTAAAGATAGGTGTTTTTTAATCAAATTATAGAAGCTACATTTACGTCCAGTAATACAGGATAACTATCTATTCACAACTCTGAGTAATATCCTAACTTCTGCACCTGTGTTACTCATAATTTTGTCATGTTTTCCAGGCTTTGTCTGTGTAAGGGGATTCGATTGGAAGACTCGTGCACCACGTCCCCTCATTGCTAGACTGCATTTCCCAGCCAGTAAGGTAACTAAGGTAAAGTGAAGGACAGGTGAGAATTAGGTATCATCCCACTCACCATGGCTAACAATAGGATTATGTAGAAACAGCATTAGCGGGAATGGCATCATAACATGGTTCTTCACAGTGCAAAAGGAAATGAAATCAACCATTTCTAAACATGAAAATGGAGGGAAATCGGGTCTGCATAGAATGAAATCGTAATATTTCTGATATATCGTTACAGTTGACAATAGCCTTTCTTCTAATTTATTATGAAGCTTTTTTTAGTTTACTCCAAATCCTGGAGTCTCTGTAAGTGCATGAACAGGAAAGCACTACTTGTGGCACTATGATCCGGCTAAGCATAAGAAATTTATTTATAATGAACCTCTTTTTCTTTTAAGAAACAATAAAGTAGTTGAACATGTTTAAAAATAAAAAATTTACCACTGACGTGAGCAACAGAATGTATTAACATTGATCCTTGATGTTAAAGATGTTCATATTAGTTCGTCAATAGGAAGACGGCATTCACGGTGTTGACTAAGTATAATTGCAAGTTCACAGCTACCTACTAAAGATTACATTATCAGATCACAACAAACCAAAACAAGGAAATAAAAACAGAGAAAAAAAAAATGCAATGTAACACGGACAACTCTTGATGCACGTTCTTAGCTGTCAGTTTTCTTAAGAAAACTAATACTTGATAAATCCAAAACTGTGATTTCGTGGTAGCAGCGCTCTGCTAAATTTGTCATGGTAAAGCTTCAAATTTGCCAATACAATTTTTTTTTTTTTTAATATAAATTCTTGAGAAACAGAACCGACTCTGGCTCTCTCCTTTTCCAGCATCAGTCTTCTACTGCAGGAAAACATGACCAGATTGATGCATCAATGCGCAAAAACTGTGTCATTGCTTCTGGGTGGTCGGTTAGGGATACTACCGGGTATAAACTTAGAAGCCTCGTGTCTGGCAAGTTCTGGAGGCACAGGAATGTTGTTCTGAATAAGCATTTGCTTCAGGTTGTAGAAGACATCAGTATCATGCAAAGTCAAGAATGTGGTGGCAACACCTGTCTTCCCTGCACGCCCAGTTCTCCCAATACGATGGGTGTAAGCTTCAATATTACCTGGCATATCATAATTTATAACATTTGCCACATCAGGTATATCAATACCACGACCAGCTACATCAGTGGCAACCAAAACATTAAATCTCTTAGTCCTAAATCCTTCGAGGCTCATTTCTCGCTGCTCTTGCGACTTCCCCCCATGCATTGTGGTCACACGATAGCCCTCCTTATCTAAATTGTTGAATACATTATCAGCAACCTTCTTTGTGTTAACAAATACAATGGATGTCTTATCCCCAAGCTCATCGAGCAATTTCTTCAACCTACCCAGTTTATCATTCTCCTTCATCATGATAACATTTTGAGTGATGTTATCAGTTGTCTTTCCTGCAGTGCCAACAGTGACAACGACAGGATTCCTCAAGTACTTCCTTGCCAGCCGCTCGATAGCAGGCGGCACGGTGGCACTAAACATGTGGGTCGTTCTATAAATCTTATTCTCTTCAAGCTCTTCATCCTCATTCTCCGGTTTCAAGTTACTTGAAGGCATTGCATCTAATACACCCACAACTTGAGGTTCAAAACCCATATCAATCATACGATCAGCCTCATCGAGAACCACATAGTGACACTGATTAAGAACCAGGTACCGCCTCTCCAAGAAATCAAGAAGACGCCCAGGTGTTGCAATCAGAACGTCACACCCACGCCCAATTCTAATGCATTGCTCTTCAATGGATTGCCCACCAACAATAGAAACAACGTCAATGCCCAGATATTTTGCAAACTTTGCGGTCTCGTTCTCAATTTGCTTAGCGAGCTCTCTAGTAGGCGCCATCACTACGGCATAAGGTCCCTCGGCCCTATTCTCTCCTGTCATAGGCGGAAGACGGGTAATGTAAGTCAACATGGGAAGAAGGAAGGCAGCAGTTTTACCTGAACCAGTCTCAGAGACACCAATCAAGTCACGCTGCTGCAGGCCAAGAGGAATGGCAGCCATCTGAATTGGCGAAGGATTCTTATAGCCAGCCCTCTCCACTGCCTTCAACAACTGAGGACTCAACTTGCTCTCAATCCAGCTCCTCATAGGACGAGGAATTTTAGAACCCTTGTAAGAAATACTGAAATCTTCCCTGAAAATTCTCCAGTCTCTCTCCGTCATCTCCTCGAGCTTCTTCTCCAACCAGTGGCGATCAACCCTCATATCAAAAGTATCATACAAATCAGCAGCCTTTTCCCTTTTCTTCTGAGCAGCAGCTTCCTCGCGTGTCTCCTCGACGCCCTCCTTCTTCCTGATCTCCTCACGAATCTCCTTCTCAGTCTTTGCCAAGAGCTTTTTCTGCTCCCTCCGATCTATTCCAGCCCGGAGTCCACGACCAAATAGTAACCGAGCTTCACAAGGATTCTGATACAGCGAATTCATATCCTGAGAAGTATCATCAAGATTCTCCCAATCGAACGAAAAACGAAACTTCTCACTAGCCTTAATCACCCGTTTCTTTGGTTTCTTGGACCCCAAATACTGTTCCTTAATAGCATCCAATTCCAATTCACGCTCTAACTTGGCCAATTTCTCCAATCGAGCATGCTCACGTGCCTTATGCTCTTTCTCTCTATTCCTTCGCTCCACATCCCGATCCCTTTCCCTCTCCCTCTTCCTTTCTTCATCTTGGCCACGCAAAGACCGCCGGTCCCGGTCCCCGTCGGATTCACGGTGGAGGGCAAGCGTTTGTCGCTTGGCTTTGGTGAGAAAGACGGGCTTCTTTACACCGTCAATCTTCTCTACAACTTCATCTCTAACCCTCTTCATCTCTCTCGAACGAGTTGTTGTTTCTAGCCGTTTATAACGATCTTTAAAAAAAAAATTGAGAGAAAAAAACAAAAAAGTTAAAACACTTTTGGATTGGATTTATTACCGAATGAGTTATACCATGAAGGATGAATCTTATATAAGAGAAAAAAAAGTATCTACGAATTCTAAAAGGAAACTAATAAGAATAAATTGTTACCAAGTTAAACCTATTTCTACAAGAAAAGGAAATAATGACGCACTGAACAAAGGATTGAATTCCAAGTAAAATGAACCCAATTTCGGAGGATTAAAATTACAAAAATCATGATCAGCACTTCACAAGTCGTATTCAGTAATTATCTTTCAAAAGGAGAGCATTAACATAAGAAATCACCAGAATATTAGCAATAAATGGCCTATATTGTTCCATCAAGAAGGGAAAAATTCACCATACACAATTTAAAAATCAGATTTTAAGTTTAATTAATTCAAAAATAGATATTTATTTATTAATTAAATATATTTTATTAATTAATTATTAAATAAATTTATTAAATATTTAATTCTAATATAATATAATTAACTCAGTCCACCTCCACCGCCCCTATCATTTCGGATACTATTTCGGCGATCGTTCCAGTGACCGTTCCGACGACTGCTCTGATTCCGATAATTTATACAATATGGTCACAAAGGATTAAAATTACAAAAATCATGATCAGCACTTCACAAGTCGTATTCAGTAATTATCTTTCAAAAGGAGAGCATTAACATAAGAAATCACCAGAATATTAGCAATAAATGGCCTATATTGTTCTATCAAGAAGGGAAATATTCACAATGAAGAGATTAATTATGCACAATTTAAAAATCAAATTTTAAGTTTAATTAATTCAAAAATAGGTATTTATTTATTAATTAAATATATTTTATTAATTAATTAATTATTAGATATTTAATTCGAATATAATATAATTAACTCACCCCACCTCCACCACCCCTACTATTTCGGGTACAATACGTCACAGCTCAAATTTTGTAAGTCACAATTAATTTGTTGGTCACAGATTTCAAAATTAGTTGGCTACAAATCAAAATTTATAAGTCATACGGTCACATATTTTAAAATTAATTGGTTACAGATTTTTTTACGGTCACAGATTATATAATTTTTACGTCATAGATAACAAAATGGTTGATCACCTATTATATTTTTAGTCACAGATTATAGAATTTTAAGGTCACAGATTATAGAATTTTAAGGTAATATTTTAATAGTTAGTCACAATGACCAAATAATTGGTCACATACACCAAAAACCACACCCCCGATCCCGATCCACCACCAGTACTTGGTCACAGATCAACCAAATGGTTGGTCTCAATTAATATCCCACCCCACCATCGTATATCCAAACACCGCTAACAATAATCATCAGAACCACCAACGCCATTGCCACAACCTCACCAACATAATCGTCTCCACCGTCAACACGACCACCGCCAGAAACCATCACAGTCACAAGGACCACGACCACCGCCAGAAACCCCCACCAAACACACCCAACCATATACCATTCCACAACCTCACCAAAATCGCCGTCAAATCCACCATAGCCACCAGCACATCTACTTGCACAATCACCTAAAATCCCCCAACACCACCAAAACACCACCACAATAACACCACCAACACCAAAACCGCACCCCAACCACCACAACACCAAAACCCTATTTTTTTTCAATTTTGTTAGATGTACAAAAAGAAATCCCACAGAAATTTACCAGAACACTCTCAAGTATGGGTCCCGTGCATTTTTTTTTTAAATACATGATTGCGCCCACTCATTTGTGAATATTCTGATTTATTTCTATGGAATTCTTTCTGTAAATGGGGTTGTAGTGACTTTTTTTATATACCTTTCAATTAATTATAATTTATATCTACTATATAAAAAATTTTATCGTTTAAAAAAATAATAAGAAGAAAATACGTGAAATGTTACTTTATTTTTGAAGCATAAAAATATTGGACCGGACATCGATTTTGGTCCGATATTTCTCATAGAACCAAAATGATTTCAATTTGATTCTTAAGCTACCTAATGCTTATGGTTTTGCACCTCCTTGTAAGCCGGTGTCTACTACTTCATACATGTTTTAGTATTCCTTTTCTTGAATCACAGTTAAAGAAATACATTAGATTCCAAATGGTCCTATAACACGAATTTAGCAACTTTATTTTGTGTATTTTACGTCTTCATTTCTCTTCTACTCAAATGATATTTTGGGATGATTCTAGCATTATTGTTGGCGACATGATGAGACTTGAGAGTAGGGCAGTAAATGAATCGGATATGGACCGAATATGTCCATATTTGATTTGATTTGATCTGATAAGAATAATTATTCAATCCGATTAAATAATCTAACGAATATTTGATTGTTGAATTCATATTTGATTTACTATGTTATCGAATATCTAATCTGATAACCCGATCCGGCAAATAAATTAGGAAAATAAAATCATTGTTGAAATTAATTTTTTATTTTATTTTTTTCCAATTTTTCAATTCTTAAACGAGTTTAACAATTATAAAATTTTCAATTTTTTTAACTTTTAACCAATTGAATTGAAATGCACAAAAAATTGCTTGCTTATTTATTAATTCACTTATGAGGATATATCCAAACATTTTGTTATAAACTTTCAACGTGGGATAATAATCCATTTGATTTGGTTGTAGTACATTGTACATTTGGTTAAATCGTAGTGTACTGTACATTTTGTTTGACTATAATGTATTGTACTGTTAAATAAATAGTTATTTATATTTTATTAGTGGATGGAAATAAAATAAATTTTAGGCAATTCAATTGCTTAGAATTTATTTGTATGTAAATTATTAATCAAATGTGTTTGATTAATCTAATTTTCAACCTGAAAAATATTATACTCGTACATGTTGATTTTCGAACTAAATGACTGAGAATGAGCGCAAACGAGATCTTCCGATACCTGAAATAAAGACGTTGAGATGTGTCCTAGACTCCTAGTCACCCTTTCAATACATAAGTCAGAGATAGAAATTATGAAAAAATACATGCTGAGCAATATGTAAAAGGCGTACTTAGATATAAATTGAAGTACTGTATTTATAGAGATGGGTAATACATTCTTGATAGTATTAAGTTATTCAAGTCCCTAGGAGTTCTATTGTGCTTAAAGGTTGCAACTTGATTGATATTGTACCATCAATGTGTTTGGATAAAGATAAAATTCTTGTGCTAAAATCCTTTTAGGATGAGGTAGCATATTTATAGCATGATTCAAACTTCTTAGAATTGGATAAGCCTTATCATACAGGAAAGTCCTAATAGATCGGTGGTTGCTAGGTACGAGGTTAAGACATAACCTCAATGGGATCCCAAACTAACAGGGAATGTTGTTTCCCAAGGAGATATCTCGACGAGATCTACGTGGTAAGGATGTTCCCTCATGTGCCATAGGGGAAACGTTATCGAGGTACTTCACTTGAGGAGGTTAGCACGAAAATCGGTGGGATGGGCAACATTACTCCTCGGGTGTACATGTTCGGGTCATGCCTACTTTGGGATCTTCAACCTGTAAAATAATAATTACCATATCCTAAAGAAAATAATTTCCTTGTTTTCAAGGAAAATATGGCCAAATGACTAAAAGTATGAAAATATATTTCGTGAATTTCTTTTTTTTTTTCAATCAAATAGTACAAAAGTATGAAATTAGGTGGAAAAAACTCATTTCTCAAGAAAAAATTGGCAATCAAATGCACCATAAATTAATCATTTTTCCTATCTTTTACTAATAATAAAATTTTAAAATTCTCTAAATATTTCAATTAGCACTATTATACTATATCTTGTTTATCAAATATTTATTTTGTTAAACTCTTAAAATTACATTTGTTACTATAATTTGTATGTATTATTAAATAGTTTTTAGATTGATTAAAAATTTAAAGTTATATTAAAATAAGAAAAATATTTTTTTAAAACTTTTTTTATGTCTAGGCTTCGTCTAGACTTACCTAGCCCGAAACTTTCGCGATTCATTACGCATTATGTTTTTTAGAATACCGTGTACACGTGGATTGACTTTTTTTACGTTTTGAATTTGATGACTTTTTTATTCTAAATTTCTTTATTTTCTCATTAATTTATATTAGTAACAAATAACATATCATAAAAATATTCAATCGACTCGACTATTTATAACAAATCGAATCGAATTGACCTATATTCATATTTGATTCATTTAGTTAACGAATTATCGGATTCAGATTTTGATCGGATTATCGAACTGAGATTCTAAATCCATCTCCTATTAATTTTATCGGATTCAGATTGGATTCGAATTAAAATCCAATCCACTTGACATCTCCACATGAGAGCCTTCGAGCTATATGTTTCTTCAAGTTTTAAGTTTTAAATAACTCGTATGCAATTATTTTCGTGATTTAAATATAAAGTTTTTAACTTTTGAGACCTCACGCGTAATTTTTCCTTCTTAAATATTTATGAGTTCTTATTACACACTTGCCAAAATGGTTTGAAGATGCAAATATAAATAAAAAGGAAAACTTTTGTTCTAGAGGTCTAAACTTATAACTTGTAGTGGTGCATACAAAAGTGTCACGGGATGCTTTAGTTCTTACTACCTTTAATTACGAAAATTTATGGTCAAATCATTTATTAAAAAATAATCATACCCCTAACATATTTGGTAAATTATTAAATTAAAATTAAAGTAATTATAAATTTTGAACCTTACTGAATACGTGGATAATGAATAACTAGTTATTATATGTACTGTGATATATGTGAATAAAAATTAGGAAAAAGTTTCAAGTGCTGTATCGAATTCATGAACTCTCAGAACCTGATTCGCCTATTTTTTTTATTTTTTTTCCATTTTCTAATGATTCCACTCTATGTATTTCCTGTAATTACAACATGATTGTAGAAATTATATTCGATGAGAATTGATTAAATTATAACCACTTTCAAAACATAAGTATGCTACTTTTAGTCAGTGCGACTGCCTAACATTCCAATTTTCGAATGGTCTGAAAGTTATATTTGGATCTCCGATCTCGTTACCTCAATTTATGCATGGAAGTCCGACGTCTTAAATATTAATATTTAATTATTAAAACAACACTTCCAAAGTTGAGATGGCCGAGTTGGTCTAAGGCGCCAGATTAAGGTTCTGGTCCGAAAGGGCGTGGGTTCAAATCCCACTCTCAACATCTATGTTCTTTTTGCTATTAGTTCACTGGAAAGATGGACCATGTTCTTCAGTGACGTCACATTTGTATTTCACATATTCTGTTTTCTTAATTAGTCATGTACATAATTACGAAGATTTTTAATAATAAATTTGTCAATGACGAACCACGTTCTTGCTTGATACTTGTTTTAGCGGCTCGATGACAATTAATTGACAAATACATTCTCTAATACTTTGACTTATTCCTATAGGGGCCAAATCCTATGCCGAAGAGTCGAAAGCAATTGCAATCGCAAGAAACTATAGTTCGTCTACGCCAATCATCCCAATCTAAGGCAGGGTTAGGTTAACACTACATCTGGAGAAGAGATCGTGCTAGAAGTTGCGCCGCTTCCCTTGACGTAACCAATGGTTGCAATTATCGTCGGAGTGGTTGAGATATTTGATAAAGTTGTGAATATGAGAAAGTGAAAACTTATTCAAGTGAGACGTATGTTCCCAAATGTATAGTAAATACAATATACATAATCGCGTCTTTAACTATCGCACATTTGAATAGCAACGTACAATGGAAAGTGACAACTAACATTGAAAACATATTTATAATAATATACCAACAAACCTTGCAAAAAGCAAGGAGAAACCTCCCTATCATGATAAAGAATGAACGCCAAATCCTTTCTTCTCGCCAGCAATTTTTCTCTCTCCATAGATAGTGATTTTTGCTTCACAAACACATTATTTGAGCAAATACTCTGCCAAATAATTTTTTTGCTTCTCTCAAAACATAAAACCACTATGTTCGACATCAATGCCAAGTTTATTACTTAGCCTCCGTTTAGGAAGAAATTATAAAACTATTTAATTAATTAATAAATAAATAAATAAAAACAAGTGATGCATGATACTTGTTGATTTATTAGAATGTATAGTTGAAAATAAAATTTGATTTATACAAATAATTTATAATTTGTTTATAAATTGAGGTTTAGTACTAGTCTTTCCACCTAATTGACTGGACAACTACTTTAGTTGGATCGTGAATCTTTGGGCATGTTTGATGTAGATATTTTTAGAATAGATTTTTTAAAAGTAATTTTTAAGAGAATATATGGTTAAAAAAAAAATGAGTACATGTGTAAAATTATTTTATTAAAAAATGTATATATAAAAGTAAATTTTAAATAATCTATACCTACTAGGGCTTATAAAATTAAGAAACATAATTATTTGAGAGTTTATCTATAATATATTAAATATTATATCAAGTGAGAGTCATTTTTTGGACTGTTATAAATCTACCACAATTTAATTATTTCAATAATACCTTACTTTTCGTTTTTTAATATATATTTAATTTACAAAGTGTAATAAATATTTAAAATTCTTGTTCATGTATTCCTTGTTATTAATTCCTAATTAATTAACATTTACATTTATTTAATTAATATTAATTAAAATTTCGCATTCACATTCACATTCACATTCACATCCATATCCATGTTACTAATTCTCAATTAATTAACATTCGCATTCATTTAATTAATACTAAGTTTCACTTAATTTAAAATTAATTATATTCACCCACCGGTTGAGTTACATTATCATTATCATTTTCATTCTCATTATTTTACTCATTTTCAACTACACATTTTTTAAATAAAATAATATTTTTCATTATTTTTCAACCACATATTCTCCATCAATCTACTATTTTAAAATACATTTTTCTAAAATAATGTGACTAAATCATCATTTAATATTTATTGTCACATATATATTCCTTGGTGTTAATTCTAAACTAATTAACATTCACGTTAATTTGTGTATCGTATTTTTCATTCATTTTCATTTAGTTGTAATTATAATACTCACATTCAAATATGCATTTTATTATTTACGTGCATATATAATAATTAACAATTATTTTCAGGAACTGCATTTCTCTCATATTTAGATTAAAAGAGTAAATGAAGGGTCAAAATATTACTTTCACACCACTTACAAAGCAATTCAGAATAACGTGTAACGCACGTTCAACTCTGACCAATTTATTTAAATATCCAACGTTGAAAGTTCATTCGTCTCCAGGTTGTTACCTTAAGAATAATTTTTATTCTATGATTTGATGTTCGGGTTTTTTTTTTTTTTTTTTTTTTTTTTTTTTCTTTTTCTTTTTTGTCTCGATTTTTGGCATCAAATTTC
>CAIGRN010036870.1:0-15040 GCA_903798345.1 Fraxinus anomala
AGACACACCGTTAGACAATCTGTTTTACTCGGTCAAGTGTACTTGGTCTTTTTTGTTTTACTTTTCTGTCGGCAGTCATTTGCAATGTGATTGGGCTTACCGCAGTTATAGTAATCCCTTTTGAATTTCTTGGCCTTTCTCTTTTGCTTGCCATTACCCGAGTGCTTCCGTTTCTTACTAATAATTGGCTCCACCATTTGCAGCTTTTCAGATTTCTTTTCAGAATTGCGATTATCTTCTTCAATTCTTAATCGTACAATCAGATAATTGCCTTTGGGTTTCGAACTCCATATAAGGAAGGAGCGTTGTTGTTCTTCAAGTCTCATTTCCTTGCATTAATGTTTAGGTAGTTTTAGAAATCTTTCCACATTGGTGATATTTTTTCGATAATATTAGTGACCTGAAACGACTCAGAGAGCTTCATACCTTCTGCATGTATATCGTGCAAGATTATTTATAGCTCTTGGACTTGATTCATTACTAGATTCATTACTGTTTTAGAATCTATCATTTTGAAGTTCAGGAATTTGCCTACAACCAATTTCTTCAATCCGACGTCTTCCATTTTGTACTTCTTTTCCAATGACTCCCACAGTAGTTTAGCTGTCTTGACCAAACAGTATACGTTGTATAATGTGTTGTCAAAGCAATTGAGAATGTATTTTCTGTACAAGAAGTCACTATGACTCCATGCACGAATGCTGCTCGTTTTTTAGAATCGGTTTCATCTTCCTCAACAGTTGGAGCATCTTCACTCAAGAATTTCGCCAAATTCAGAGTCGTAAGATAAAACAACATTTTCTGTTACCATCTCTTAAAATCCACTCCCGTAAATTTTTTCGATTTCTCCTCCTGAGCATTATTAGGGGATACAACAGATGCAATATTATTTGCCATTATCGTATTAAGAATGTTGAAAGTAGGCAAGTAATAATATCACCACGAAATGATATGGGCAGAATAACGTCGTGAAACATGAATACTATAAAATGTTAATGGTCAGGCAAGAGTTCGACTCTTTCTCTTTAAGATGTTAATGCCCCGCACTGGTGCTGATGGTATTCTGACACTCTTCTTCGAAGATACAACGACATCGACTTTTAATAGTAGCACTACAAATTACAAGACCTGACAAACCTGCTCACGTTTTTTATCTCTCTAAAAGTTGGAGAACTAAAATGTACGAAAATTATTTTTCGAGACTGGCTTGTAAACTATGAAAATGCAGGGATGAAAGAATAATTTAGGAAGAAGAATAAAATCAGAATTAATTTTGGAGTGAATGAATATCGGGATATAGGGGCCAATTTATAGAAATTGAAAGGTTGTGTCCAAAAGATACAATAGCCGAAAAGTTGTGTCTCCAACAGACACAACCCGTTTCGACAGGAACTGTCAATCGTCAACCGCTCTTCTAAAAGAATCCACGTGTCATGCACAAAAAAATTGTGGAAAAAATAATATAAAATTAAATATATTATTATTTTAAATAATAACAAAATAATAAAATATTATTTTACTATATATATATATATATATATATATATATATATAAGTTTGGTCCAAGTCCAAGTCCAAGTCCAAGACCTAGCGGCGGAGCCCTTGGGTGTGGGTTTTGGCCCAACCTACTAGCATGTAGGTTCTCCCGCCTTCAAAGATTATTGGTAGTGGTAATTACATCAAAGCAGAATCTTTATGATTCAATTTCAAAAACCAAATATAAAGTTTATTTATACAAAAATGAGATATTATTTCAAATATTTAATATTATGAATACCACAAAACTCCATCTCAAACCCTAATTAGTTCCCCCTCTAATCTCTCATCTCTCACTTTCTACATCTCTAAACTGTCTCTCTCTCCGTCTCACTCTCTGTCTCACTCTCTCTCTTTTTCACCGGCGTCCGTCTCTTTACCACTTGCGGCCCAATCACGGCAGTCAGCAGCCTTCTCTCTCTACCGTCGTGGTGTAGTCCTCTCTCTCTTTTTCTCACAACAGTCGACATCCCTCTCTCTCTCTACCCATCACGGCTGCGCCGATCTACTCCTCTTGCAAAGGTACCGTGCGACCGTCGAGCCCAGTGTGGTGACACCACTGCGCGCAGCGATGCGATGGCCTCTACGTGCCGTGGCGGTAGGGACAACAGATTTGGGGATTTTTTGGTGGATGTGGTATAATGGATATGGTGGTTGTGATTTTTGGTACACGAGGTAGTGGTACTGCTTTTTTTGGCCGTGTCATTGATGGTGCGATGGTGTTGGTGATGCAGGTGATGGTGTTGGTGGTATGGGTGTTGCTGGTGACGTTGACACTGGTGTTTGTTTTGTAGTTGAAAATGGTGGTTTGTTGGTGGTGATTTTGAAGTTGAGCGTTGTTGGTGGTAGCGATGGCAGTGGCGTCATGATGTTGGTGGCGGTTCATATGGTGGTGGCGTTGGTGGAGGCAAGCGGACTTTGAGCTGGTGTGGTAGTAAATCTAGCATTGTTGGCAGTGGTGAGGTAGTGGTCGCAAAAAGTTATGGCGGATGCGGCATGGTGTTGGTGGCGGCGACAGTCAAGTGAGACCAATAGTGTTTGTGACCAATAAATTGATTAATTTTAACCAAGAAATCGAGTAATTTGTGACAAATATATAATATGTGACTTTAAAAATGTGATTATGACTCACAATTTACTAAGTTGTGATTGTGAAATAACTAGTGACCAATTAATTTGACAATTTGTGATCCTTAAATAAGTAGTGACGGATAAAATTTATAATTTGTCACCGATAAATGAACTGTAACTTATATATTTTGTGACCAATAAATAAATTGTGACGTATGAAATTTTTGAATTGTGACAGTAAAATAATTTGTGACATATAAAATTTGTGATTTGTGACCAACGAATAATATGTGATTTGATAGATTTGTGACCGATGAATAAATTGTGACGTATTAATTTTTGATTTGTGATCGATGAACAAATTGTGACTTATAAATTTTTTGAATCGTGATCGTAAAATAATTTGTGACATATAAAAATTATTATTTGTAACCAATTAATAATATGTGACCAATTACATGAAATTTGTGATCAAATTATATGGAATTCTGACCTTAATATATTTAATTAAATAAAATATATGTTTAATTAATTAATTTAGAAATATATTTTAAAAAATCTGAAATTTGAAATTTTAAACTTGATGTCTTAAATTTGAAATAGGTAAAATTTAAACTTTTAGTTTTGAATTTTTCCTTATTGGTATCTTGGGGTCCAAACTCAAATCCTAAATTTGAGCAATATAAAGTGGTTTATATT
This sequence comes from Fraxinus anomala, assembly GCA_903798345.1. Classification (NCBI taxonomy): domain Eukaryota; kingdom Viridiplantae; phylum Streptophyta; class Magnoliopsida; order Lamiales; family Oleaceae; genus Fraxinus; species Fraxinus anomala. Next base: position 3,307 of record CAIGRN010036870.1, read on the forward strand.
CTTCTAACTTTCTTATATGGGATTGTCACTTTTCCAATTTTCCACCAATTTTTATTCCAATTTATTATTTTGGCCTTAATTTCTCATTCACCATAAATATGTTTTGAGAAAATAAATACACTACATTAATCTACTCATGGAGTAGAACACATTCAGCCAAAGAAATATTTTGTCCAATTATCGGGCCCACTAAAATAATTGATCAAAAGTTGGTCAAACCAACTAATAAAACCCAATTTTTCAACAAAAAGTTACGTATCCCATGAAATATTTTAATTTCTATCAAACATGAGCTAAAATTCTTTGAGCCATTTTACCCATAATATTGTGCTCTATAACTTAATAAAAAATTCTTTAAATTAACAATAATATATAAATATATTATCGGTTGTGTTATATGCACATAATATTTACATACACATGATGCGATGAGATATGATTGTTGCGAAATTTCTTCAACCAAGTAAAAAAAGGATTATGCCATTATATACAATTAACATTATTAGTGTATTATAATATAACTAATCATAATTGCGGTGCACCTTTGCGCCCGTGCATTCGCACCACTTGCATATTCCCCGGGGCTGGGGCCACCCTCTATATATTGTATTGATGTGAATAACACATTTTAATTATATCAACAAGAATTGTTGCTACGGGTTATAATTCCAAATATACACAAATTGCTTGAAATGGATTGTATATACGGTGCATCTAATTCAAAAAGCTAATAAGCCTTGAAAAAAAAATACAAAGCTCTGATAACATCGAAAAGGGGGCTTAAAAACCTTCAAAAAGCTAGATTCAGTTCACTTCTTACATCGAGTAGCAAATGTGGTCGGTCGAACTTGACAATGATTAAGTAATATTGATTATTTTGTCGAAATTTGAGTGTATGGCTGAGTGTCAAGTTGGGAAAGGGCGTTGAAGAGGGGGGTGGCGGAATGAAAAGAATTATCAGACAGTTTAAGGATTAATGGTCCTGATGATTTTTGACGGTTAGTTAGTAAAGTTGAATGGCTGATAAGATTTGATACATCCCAGCTAATCTTTTTTGCAGCTCAATGCACTCTACTGTTAGCCGGTTTGTCTCTCTTTGAACCAAATGGTACTCATTTGTGATCACGCACAACCGGTTTCTTAATTTCCCGTTCACAATTTTTAGACAGTTCTCTTCATTTGTGAGGTCCACTAGGTGCCTTTTTTTCCGCCAACGTGACCGCTTGGCTGATTCCCGGTTTGATATCATTCGTCTGCGCTTTCTTTCTTCAATTGAATAGACTGATCGAGTTGAGTCTAGACTGGATGTCGACTGTACTGGTTGTTGTTCTGATTGTAAAAGCGAAAAAAGTTCATGGATTTCACCAGTAGCGAAAGCATATTCTTCAAGAACCGGAAGTTGGTACTGAACCAGCTCTTGAGAAAGCATCATGATTGGAAGAATTCGTATTTTTTTTTTTTCCGTGAAACCGGTTTAAGTGAACTGTGGGAGGAGAGAGGGGAAAAGGGAAGAAGTGAGGTGAAGGGGAGGGGTATTTATGGAGGGTGGAGGGTGGCATGATGGATCCATTCAATCTTTGAACTTTCACAAAAAAGATTCTCCCTATCTCTTTGATAAAAAATATTACCTCCATCTGTAAAGATACGTTGGAAATATAATTTTTTCTTACAATTTTTTCTAATATACCTCCACATTATATAATGGTTTAAATATGATTAGTTTATATTTGTTGATATCAATGTATATTAATTAGGGACATAATAACATGAAAATAAAAAATATCTCCACTTTCAATAAAGAAAGTTAACTATAATTTGTGACGGACGGAAAAGGAAATTGAGTCTATTTTTATGGAACGGAGTAAAAAATTAATATAGAATGGCTAATTTTTTGAAGTTACATAAACAGTATAATCTAAAAACTAATGTTCAAATGAGGTAGATGACAGCAACAAATAATTATGTTTTGTCTCAACAATTTTAAGGTGGATTACATATTTTTATATTTTTGTCAGTTTAGTATAGTTTAATCTACTTGAAAATATAATTCAAATAAATGTTTAACTACATAGCCATATTAGTATTTAAGAAAGTACATGAATCAATTTCAGAGCAATTTTGCATTCTTGTTGTAATTTTGCATACCCGTATATTTCTTTAAACTTATAACTATGAAATAAGAGTGGTCATTGCCCTAAATGCCGGTTAGCAATACTAAGCAAAATCTAGCCTTATTATGTAATAGTTAAAAGTTGTCACAGGTGGCTATTCATATCGATATGAAATACAGATCATTTATTAAGAAAATGAAAAGAAAAAAAAAATAAAAAAAATAATTGTACCTAGTTTCTAGACAGAAAACCCATTAATAATGTTTATGGCCTTTTTTGTCGGTCATCTTTTCTACTATATAGAAAACCGAAATTAGTACTAGGTAAGAGGACAGAATAATATTGTGTATCTTCTTTGTGGGAAAATATATATCCATGAAAATTTGTGTCAATCCACGTAGCAGCATCTATACATTTTGTGGGGGGTTGTTGGAGGGTCTATCTCTGCTTTAATAAAATTGATCATGTAAATTCATTAGCTTAATCTTGAAGAATCTACAAATGACCACTAATCAAATTAACAAAGTTAGCAAAGACATATCCCCGCCGAAGTCATGTGGATAACGACTTTGGTAAAGCAAAATTTGGGTTGATTTTAAGAAGCCATGTGGAATATGTTACAATGCTTTTGTCCTCTCAAACTTTTTAGTCCAATTCATGTGAACCCACGAAAAACCAATAGGCAAAATGTGAAAGGATTATTTATGTTGCGTTCTTGTCTCCAAAGAAAGATTCCGCTAGGATCGAGTTTTAACCATTTGATCCAAAAATTAATTGGTATTGAATGAGTGCAAGCCAATTCTTTTATGGCATTTGATCTTTATCAATTGAGTAACCTAACCCATACATATACGAGGGACCTTGCAGAACTGATCCTGTAACATGTGGTTTATGGAATGGATTCTATACATACCTCACTACGTGGCATTCACCTGGGTAAGAGATAATGTCGAAATTTTACTATTGTGAAATATAGACGCAAACACATCGATCTAATTAGTTCAAGTGTTATTTCTCTCTTATGAATATACATCTTTTTCTTATAGTTACTACAAATAATTGAGTTATCTCATAACATGCTTGAAATGCCCGACTAATAAAATAATGAAAAACACATTTCAAATGTCTTTCTTCTTTCATCATGTTTCTAATCCGACCTACCAAAACTATTAAAATTGTTACGAATTGCCTCAAACACTTGCTACATCATAAAAATAAAAAATAAAGTTACATTAAATGTCCATAATTTCATCTCTCACTGTCTTAACATGAAGATTGTTGAATTCAACAAATATGGTTTTTTGTTATTTTATAGATATTATTTAATCTTGGGAGGCGAAAAGCAGGCCTTGTCTTGGCATTTAATGTTGTATTAGCACTATAAAAGCTAATGCAGAATATTCCTAATCAGTTTTTTAAATTGGTATTTCTCATAGTCTTAGTCCCCGTTTGGCCCCATGATTTGATGTTGTAATTTTTAAAATAATGTTTTTTTGGAGAATGTGAATGAAAAAGAAAGAAAAGTTTTTGATTTATGTGTAATAATATTTAATTGGAGAACGTGTGGTTAAAAAAAAAAGATAAAAATGTATTATAAATTTAATGGGACCAGATAGGGGCTCAATTGGGAGTTTTTTTCTTGTTTTGCTATACTAGCAAGTTTTGGGTTATACACATGGGAGTTGAGATATGCTCTTTAAAATTGATTGTTCAACATGTTGTCCACCCAATGATTCATTAACACATCAATTTAAATTAATATGTCTAACTTTTCTCCTGCTTCCAATTATTCTTAAAAATGGGTGTAAAATGATGTTTCAATGAATCATTGGTGGACATCAAGTTAGACAGCTAATTTTGGATAACATGTCTAAATTCTACACATGGAACACATTCCTACAATATTATGTTTACATTTAATTACTTTAGGTTTAAATTTTAAACAATTAAAAAAAAATTCGCTCTCAACTACCAATAGTATAGTCGTTAAATGTTGAAAACGATTTGGTGCTAAATTAAAGATGGTAACCAAATTGTTGTCAACTTTCAATGACTAAAAATATCATGTCGTCGAATGTCACCTTTAACGACTAAGTAATACTATTCATTGAATGTCAAATTTTTCTCTATTTCCATCAACGAGATACAATTAGTTGTTGTTTTACTATATTAATGACTAGAAACTATGGTCGTCGAATTTTTACTAAACTATTTGTGTTTTTAACAACTGATTACATTTTCATTGAACATCAATATTGACGAGATTTCTTGATTTGGTGTGGCTGGTGCCCACTCACAATGACCAATTCTAATCGATTTGGTCATTGAAACATTAGTTGTAAAACACCATTTTTCTTGCAATGAACTTTTGATTTCTTTTATCCTTTTAATCTCCAATTGAACGTGTGACGTTAAATAATAAGATCCTAAAATGTACCATATATTCATACATTTAATTGATCTTTTAATTTCATGTATCGTGTTGTAAAACGAATAAGATACTAGAATATCTCTGATACAACTTGTTGTGAAACAAACTATCGGATTGAAATATTGAAGTTATAAAGAATTATGTATTGTTTAAATACCACTTGATGAAATCAACAACCATAATGAATTGTTGATATTATATGGAAAAAAATGAAGTATTAGATCAAGTAAAAGAACAATAAAGATAAAAAATATGACAGAAAAATTAAGAGATTTTATTTACTCAAAAATAATGGAAAAGAGATAAAATTACAAAGAATCTTATAATTTTAGTAATCTATTTTTCCACACTACAAAATTGTATAGAAGAGTCTAATATTTATAGGGAACATGTAGGAGACGTCCAAATCCTCTTAGTAGAGTTGTTGATGAAATAGAATGCCAAAAAATAGAGTCCAAAATGAAAAAGGAGAGAAAAACGCGTAAAATCGGAAACATGTGAGATGGGCACCACTGCACCACATCTAGGCTCCTTGGCACAGGGCGCTGGGTGCTCTGTCTAGGAATTTTTTTTTTCCATCTCAAACTCTTCTTCAAGTCTAATACTAATTTTCAACTCCCAATGAGCTTTCAAAATAAAATTTCAACTTGATATAGGACTCCAATAGCATTCCAAACTGAATTTTCCTTGACATGCACTTCAAATAGAATTCTTCAATTATTTCAAATAAGAAATTCGGGTCACATCCAAAATTTAACAATATCCACCTTGACACGAATTTCACCAAAAAATGAACTGATTTCTTCAACAATAACCAAAAAAATTAATTTCTCCAACAAAATATAATACTCCACCTCTTCCAATGAATCCAAGCACTACTCTGCAGAATTACCTCAGATTCCCAAAAAATCATAATGATTTTAAATTAACCAAAATGGGTTGTAACACACCCCAAAATAGAATTAATACTAAATACTTTTACAGAAGGTCTCTTGTTAGATTGTACACCTTCTACTCCACTTAAAGCATACTCTACAAAATCAACATTCACATACCATTTTCTACTGGTCTGTCCCTAGCAATTGAATACAATGGTATCGCATGTGATGGTGGCAAAGAAGTATTATCCATATCTCCTGAACTTCACTGAGCAATATTCTTCAAATTCGATCTTCAAATTCGACCATTTACGAGCTTCTAAAGGTATTATACCAAATTGAATGTCCACCACGGTACTGAACCTATGCTGATTAACTTTTCCAAATTCTGCACGTCCCTACAAGATGTATAACCGATACCTTTTCTGTCTTTCCAATACAACTTGGGTACCCTTACAAACCTTCAAAACTCCACCTCCACCAAAAAAATTCATAATCTTTTGAATCAAGGATAGACAACGAAATGAGATTCTTCTTCAAATTCGGAACATGTCGAACATGGCCAAGTGTTCTATCAAATTCGGAACATGTCGAACATGACCAAGTGTTCTAATTGTTCCATCCAAAAGCTTCAATATGACCGTACCAGTTTCAGCAACCCGACAACTTGCGTTGTTTTCCATAACCACGACACCTTTGTAAACAGTTTCATATGTAGTAAACAAATCCTCATTAGGACACATTGAAACACACATGCTGAATCAAGAATCTAATCATCATCTGGTTTAGACTCGACATCAAAAATAGCTAGAGGTCTCCATCGATGTTCTCTGCGAGGTCTGCTTTGCCTGAAGTATCTGAATATCTACTTGCAGCCATCATTTCTTTATTCTGAATTTGTAACAGTCATTCTTTAAGTGCCCATTCTTCTTACAGTAGTTACAAATTCGATTACTAAACTTAAACTTCGATCTGTCCCTTTCAGAACCACCATGAGCAATCAGACGTTCTCCATCTCTGGTCTCAGAAATCGGATGCTTCATCTTCTCTTTTTAATACAAAGTATCATACACCTCCTCTATGGTAAGAGTATCACACTATACAAAATCGTGTATCTAAATAAAGAAAACGAAGTGGACAACAAACACAATAGGATCAATGTCAAATCTTCTTCATTATACTCTACTTCCAAAGTTTTCAAATCAGTGACGATATCTTTAAATACAACCACGTGATCTTCCAATGATCATCCTTCTGCCATTCGATGAAAGCATAAACGCTGTTTGAGATTTAACTTGCTTGTCAGACTTTTAGTCATGCACAATTATTCCAACTTCAACCATAAAGCAGTTACTGAAACCTCCTTTCAAAACGTTCTGAAAAATAGTATTTGATAGATGAAGATGAATGTGAGAAACTGCCTTCTTATCATTTCGTAATTTCTTCTCCGCGGTCAAAGTTGTGAGCATTTTGTTTATTCCAAACAACGCATTATCCAAATCCAACTGTGCGAGTACTGCACACATCTTAACCTGCCATAGCGAAAATCTAGTGTGCCGATCCAAAAACGGAATGACATACTTCATGGAAGCCATCACGAATGAAAATCTCGAAAAAATCAAACTCTACGCTCTTGCAGAACTGCTGAACTGGAAACGGGTGAGGTGGGCACCACGGCCACATCCGGGGGGCCCCAGCGCCGGGTGTTCTGTCCGGAATATTTTTTTTTTCTCCATCCTAAACTCTTTTTCAAGTCTAATAGTAATTTTCAACTTTCAATGGCCTTCCAAAATAAAACTTTAACTTGACATAAGATTTTAATCACATTCCAAATTGAATTCTCCTTGACGTGCACTTCACATAGAATTCTTCAATTACTTCAAACAAGGAATTCAGGTCACACCCAAATTTTAACACTTCGCATGATATATTTCCTTGAGAATAAATAGCATTACTCTAGTATTGGACAAGAGTAAATTGTCAAAAATTTTAACTTTTTTCATTAATATATATTATCATTTAATATACATTTCACTTTACGAAAGATGCTACAAGTGGTGTGTAACATGCACTTTCCTATCAAAAGTAGGCTTGCGGATTCTCTCTCGTCATTGGACTGTTCTAAACCAGAAGTAGGCTTCATGTGCTTTAACTAATTAATATAAGAATTGTCATCTAAATGCTGCATGTTGGTGGTGGAAATCTAAGAGCCTGCAAAATGTGTCTTTTTCTGCTTTTCTCTGCCAACAAATTCTATAAGCCCATCAAAGGAAGCCCTTTTCATATGAATAAAAATAAAAAATAAATAAAGAAGAAGAAAGAATTGGTATCGTCATCTGGTTTGTTTTGGGCACATAGTTTTAATTTGGTTAATAAAGATTATCGAAAAAGTCGCAATTTTTAATAATTTGAAAGTGTGGATTAAAGCTTATTAAAATGTAAAACAGTAAAAGAGAAGTTGGCGTCCGGATGATCAAGTAGACTACAGCTTAAAAAGCTTGTGTCCAATAGGATAAGGGCATGTTATTATTTGATAGGTAAAGCTCAACACAAATTGATGAAATTGGAGAAAATGAGTGAAAAAGAGCTAAAATAGAAGAAATCAAAAGCTCAGGGACTAAATTGAACAAATTCGAAAGATGATTCAGGCTGCATGATGATAATTGGAGAGTTCTATGATTCAATCGGATGTGTTGTTTTCGAGGCGAACTCATTTAATTTCTGTTTTGATACAAACTCCTTTAGGGACGAAATTCTAACATTTATTTAAGCAACCAGAGGCCACGAAGGACACATGTACAACATAAAACACCATAATTACACAATCAAGAAGAGGCCTAGCATGCAAATCAAGGGCAATTATCACAAAGATTGAAGATTCAAATCCCATTTCAATATTCAAGAATAGAAAGTGGAATTTACATCTTTCTTTCATTATTATCAATTCTAGGTGATATTTTTCCAATGCCTTTTGTGTAATTCCTTCCATGCATTGGATGAAAATGAATCTTATTAATTATTTATTTTTAATTAAAGACTAGTAGTGTAATTAATTATTGTGTTTCATGATTAAGTTTGCATTCCCATTGCATTATTTAATTGCGTGGCAAACAATGAAACAATTAATTATTTGTTGACATATTAGAAAGTTCATAATAAGTTTAGAACATAACAAAATTAACATACGGACAATAGATGGTAAGAATAACAATATCGTTTGTATACTCGTATAAATAATCGTATAATTTGATGCATTCTACTCATTCAAGTTTGGACTAGCAATATGATCGGATCATGATTAGAATATATTTAATTTATCTTTAAAAAAATTATATATCATAGCTTTATCATCATAGCTTTATCGATTATCAAGAAAAAATTGAAGTAGAAAGCAATAAGCGGATTCGAAATCTAATTTAATCATCTATAATTTGATACAAGCAAGCACGTTTACATACTTATTAGCATGATTGTAAATCAGAATCTCTTTTGCATTACAAAATTCGGGTTCGATACAAGACTATTATGTTTGAATTGAAATTTATTTCCTACGGGACAATACTCTAACTCATCAAATTTATTATTTGTGAATGATTTTGTATGCTTGCATGTTTCGCTCGATCAAATTTTGGCGATGTTGTCGGGAATAAAGTACTTAAATTAAGTATATTAGTTTATATAGGATTTTTTTTTTTTATTTTTTTTTTGATTTATTTGTTTTAGACTACTAATTACACAACAGATATCTCTTTTGCTGTCTAACAATTTATGCAAGATTATGAAGAAATTGAGTCCTACTATTGAATTTCGAGATTGGAAGGAATTTCAGATAACAAAGAAGAAAACAAATAGAAGCAAGCGAAATGACATGAAATCAAAATCAAATTCAATTACAACTAAATTCGTTGCACAACTCCACCAAGAGTAATTGCCAACAATGGTGAAATATTAGTAAAGGATTATGTAAATCTTATACCCGCTCATGTGCAACCACCTATCATTTATCCACCTTTTGGATATGACAACTTTCACATTAGACTCGACGTCATCATTTCATCGATTGTGATCACCCAACTTTAGGTTTTGTAAATTTAAGTCTTCCAACTTCTTAAAGTGTCCAAGCTGGTTCATACTTATGACTTTTTAAATTTGGGTTTCCAAACTTTTCAAGTGTTCAATTTTGTTTCCCACAATTTTTGAAATATTCCAATTGATCTTTTTGTCCTTCCAGTTTAGTCCTTGCACTTCCCGACAATCATTCAATTCCATCATTTAGTCCCAAAAAAAAAAAAAAAAAAAAAAAAAAAAAAAAAAAAAAAAAAAAAAAAAAAAAANAAAAAAAAAAAAAAAAAAAAAAAAAAAAAAAAAAAAAAAAAAAAAAAAAAAAGAAAAAAAAAAACGGATTACTTTCATTTTGCTTGATTCATCTCCAAATTGAGATTTTTGCCTAAGAAAATAAAATATACACTAACTGAGTAGAATTTTTCCCAATTAATTAATTTTAAGTTCATTTAAAATCCTAGATAAATGTGTATAAAACATATTTATCAAACACCCAAATTTAAACATTTGCTGATCACAAGCAAAATTATCTACTCAACTACTCTAACATACAAGCAAAAGAAAATAAAGAGTCACTTCAATAGATAACTTCTCATATTTGCCTCAAGTTTAAGACCAATGAATTAATTCACAACACTAAAAGAATACTATCAAAATAATTTTCAACTTATTTGATGCTCGACTAATGTCTATGTACATACCGAAATCGAATTATCACCTAGGTCCGGCCAAACTTACATAAAAATAATGAAATTTCAAGTTGGTTCCTTCCCAACCCTTAATGTTCAAAATTTATCATTTTTACTCTTAAATGTACAACTCCAAACTTGACATTTAATTGTTATCTCGTGGTGTCTTTTTTAATGATAAATCTCAAATCATTCATTATTTTCCCTCTTAAGTTTGGTTGAAATAAACCAATAGAAGCAACTATTTAGACATGAGAAGCTTCTCTCTGATTTTGAGTGCCTATCTTTTGAACTTCCACTACAAAGTCAAGCCCACTAGTTATCTAGATATCCAAATTGTAATGTCCAAGGCTTAGCCTTGTGTGTAATCCAATCTCTTATTTCATGCACTCACTTTATTCCAAATTTGTACTACGATACTTTACTTCTGTTTTCCAAGATATATGTTTAGTGTCCTCGTTAGGATCTTTTATAGGGTAGATTTCGCTCCTGTAAACATTACAATTTTTTTCCCTTTTTCATAACTAGTGCAATGCCTTTTTTATTGGGACCAAAAAGGTTAGATTAGATATCTAGCATATGGTCAATACTTGTTTCAACTTGTTAACCAAAATCACTCCACAAATATTATTCACACATTCATATAATCCCTTTCATTAGCTCAACCACCCAAAACTATCCTCACCAATTGGTTACGTGATCTAAGAATAATGATATTCATAGTTAGGACTACTGGTAGTCAACCTATGTGACATATATTTAGTCCCTTAATTTTTTAATCAACATGATCACTATGAATGATTAAGGTATTAGATATATACCACATAGACATGGCCGCCAGTAGTCCTCACTATGAGCAATACTCGTGATTTAGTTGGTTCAAAGATGGGAATTATAGAAGATATTGAAGCTTAGATTTTAGAATTTTCACATATTCGATTTACACAACGAAATAAAAATTGACTCCAAAACTACCTAAAACCTAATAGACTCGAAAAGGAAATTAGCCACCACATAGCCAAAAAAACACTACATCCCCATGCTTGAAACCAACATGGTCCTCAGTGTTAAAATGATCTGTAGTAAAGAGAGGAGATTGCTGAATAACTTGAGAATGGGTGATTCTATACTCGCTGATCCCGATCTCAATGGTTTATCGGAGGTGGTCATTTGTCCTATGGCGAAAATAAAAAGAACTTAGCCGTCACATCATCAGACTATTATCTCTGTGCAAGAGTCTTTGCCTCTTTACATTGCCATCTCACCAAAGTCTCAACTACATGGCTCTCCTTATGAACCAACAAATCCTCGAGTGCCCTCCACTGGAAAATATCCTTTCGATTATGTAAGAGAAAATTGTAAATGCTTCCTATTGAGACCTCGGCCCGATAAGAGCACTGGCCCCTATAGCGAAGTACTTGATTATATTTACCTTATTGAGGCACCGTTCCAAGGTCAAACTTTCCTTTAGCTCTCCTGCTACTCAATCAGAATGGGAGGTGGAATTGGTACGTTAGGGATATCATATTGCACCATTAATGTAAAGTAAAAAAAAAAAAAAAA
>CAIGRN010036872.1:0-48932 GCA_903798345.1 Fraxinus anomala
GAGAGCAAGTACATATCAAAAATGCGCCCCCCGCCAAATTATATTATATAAGTGAATCTAACATGTTAGGAATCCAAACTGTTATAACTAGATTTTCATGACGAAAGATTTATATCCTAGTCTAGGTTCCCTGAAAGTCGTATGGTCAATGGAGAAAACTATCTGGGTTCTTTTATTACACTTTCTTTGGCAATGTATGCCAAGATAGCAAGGAAACAATATTAAACAACACTTTTTATTAGTATCAAGCTACCATCGATACCAATAAGTTCTTGCACTCTAAGCATGACGAATGAAGAATACCGAAGATTAAAATTAATGGAATAAGATAACAAATAAGTGTTTGTTCAAAATACAGGTATATAAACAGAACTTCAAGATATAGCTGTGGAAGACAATCCTTTATAGTCAAATTGGCGAGATCAACTTCAGAAAAGAATCAGCAACGTATCTAAATAATCTGAATCCCAATGTTGCAGCCTTATCACATTTTCTGAAGTCTTTTAATCTTACTTTTGAAGAAGAAATGCTTGGGATACTTGATACATAGAGACATTTATGACCTGTGAAACTGGTTTGATATTTATCCCTCTTATTCCCATGATATTCTAACCTTCAATTTCAATGTTTTTGGTGGAATTTGGATCAATAAAACGAGCAGGAGCAAGAATTGGTCCATGGAAGTCCCCATCGCCTATACATTGTTGATTTACATCCAATCCAGAATTTGAGCTATTAATTGGCTCAATTACTTATTGACCCATGGATTTTCCATCACCAATTGAATCAGTCGAATTAAACATTTGGAGTAATATAGAATCATCCAAACCTTTAGTACTGAATTTTTCGCTCACAGCTCGAACTACAGCCCTAAAATCATCCCGTTTTGGTCTAAATTGGGTCGGACCTATTACTGGGCAAGGTGCACCTGAGGTGGACGAAGTCAACCCATGTGGTCCGCGACTATGGGTGAACCTGACGGAGGCAGAATTTGAATTCTTCGAACTGGGCAGAAAGAAGATCGCGATTGGAGCGATTTCAAATATAAAATGAGATCGATAACTTGATGTTTGGGCTAAATTGAGACCACAGTTGGAGTCAGCAGGACATGGGCAGTTGACCGGTGGTGGTCCGTGATCAATGTGTTGGTCGATGGAGATGATTCCAGTAGTTTTCACAATTTCAGGTTGCTGGTTTTCTAAGTTGATTTCAGCCGTATTATTGGATGATTTTGGGTAGGGGTGGACAAAACTTTCGAATCGAATCGGATCGAACTGAACTGAACCGATTCGGTTCTCGATTCTAGACCCAGAATCAAAAAACTGAATAAGCACCGAATGTAAATAATTTTTTTCTATTGTATTAAATAGATTATTTTAATTTTTTTTCTAAACAAATTAGCAAATTAACTTTAGTGATTAATGCTCTAACTCTCAAGTCAAGTCCATGTCTAATTAGCCCAGCCCAACTCAATTTCTAAATTCAATTTTTTGGCCCAATTATTAATTTCATTTTTAGCCAAAGTTCTATGCCTTTTTTAAAGTTTTTATCTTTCTCTTTTCAATTTCACACTTTTATTCGGTAACCACTGAGTCACTGACCCCAAATGATTTGATAAAATGAAAACCTACATCTACATGGCCAAATCTTATTGGACAACTTGTTTTAGTATTAGTATATACTTTTTCATATTTGTATACATTGGTGAATTACTTTTATTGGACAACTTATTATTTATATGTTTTTAAATTGAACTATATTAATTTGTAAAAACTACGAATGAACACGGCATTAGTTGTATTTATGTAGTATTGTTGTCAATCTTAAAAAAATTAATTATGGTACGGAATCGAACCCGAACGGTTCCATTTGTTAAATACCCAAAAATTTTGTTTCGATTCGATTCTGAAGAGACCTGAATCGAATCGGACCATGTCCAACCTTAATTTTGGGAGATGTTGGGTGGAAATTGTAGATGTTAAGGACAATCCGTTGGCACCAATGTCCGACGGTTTTGGTGGCCGGACAGTGGCAGAAAATGGATTCATAGGCGGCGCTAAATAGTAGGTTAAAATAGAAGTGAAAGTAAAAGGTAGAAAGAAAGAACTTACTATTGAATCACCGTATGGAGAGAGGAATGAATGGAGGGAGGCGTTCAAACCGAATTGTGTTCACCCCTAGTTTTAGACCTTTGTATTTCTTCTTTTTAATTTTTATTTTGTTGGAGTCCAGACTTGAGATAAACATGCCTTTTTAAGTTTGACTACACTATTTCCTTTAAAAATGATTTATATGAATGGAAACTCCTTATAAAATGTATTGGTCAATCGGGGTTAAAAAAGTCAATTTTTTTAACCAATTAAAAATCGATATATTTGCACAAAATTTTATTTGCTTTATATTATAAAATTAAAGAAGATATTATGTTAGCCAACCTGTCGATGACATATTGCGTTGGTACTTTTACTGGTGTTTCCAACACGTTGCCTTTTGGACACGTGTGTCCATGTGAGGTTTTCTTAGCTAATGAGTTTTTGCAAGTGTGGAGATCTCATAAGGCCTTATCCCCATGGAATGGAGTTGTACTTGTCTTGGGAGAGTAACTAGAGAGGTCGACCAAGTTATTGCAGTTCTTAGAAGAAATTTTGCTCTTTCCAAACTTTGACTGATTTACTTTTGGCATTAATTATGGAATTGATGGTACAAAGGAGTTAAAAATTTGTGGCATTGTGTTGTGGTGGCATTTGGATTAAGAGATGAATGCTATTTCACCAATTTTTATTATATGTTAGAGTGATTTTCCTATCTTCATTTTGGGATAATGCTGTATGTGCTCTTACCAGTTATACTCTGGTAAATGTTCAACAATGATGACAACACTACTGAATTAATTTAACTTTCAGTTTTTATAGGTTTTGTTGGATACTTTTATTTGATAATGTATATAGGACATATTCTTCTCCATTTTTGTACTTCTTTCCTATTGTTAAGGAGTTTCTTTTCTACACAATAAAAGTAGCAACTCAGCAAAACCCTGTCCAATATTTATGCGGCCAAGTTATATGATCATTTTATTTAACTTTACTCTTTCATGAATCTTTCCATAGTTAAACCACAACAGTTCAAATTAACTTTTATTGCCTAATTTCATATTATTGCAGGTGCACTTCTTCCTTTGATTAGCTTATAGTGGTTTCTTTGAAATCATCTTTAATTGGATATCAAGGGAATTCATCTCCAATAGACGCTGCATTTACCATTTTTTGAATATGCTCATTTCTTATTCGATCTTTCTATTTAGTGGAAATCCACTTTAATGTTCTCATTTTTGTCACTCACTGTATGAGTATGTTTTGTTAATCCCAAATACAAGTGAATATACTTAGAAGTAACTTTTAATCATAGCCAAATGTAGGCCAAAGCTTAAAACTTAATCCTAAGTACATTTTTCCAGTTTGTCCTTCTCCACATGAATACTATTCTTGTCTAAAAACAATAATCTTAATAAAAAATGACTCATTGAAGACTATATGGAAGTAATAAAATAATTAAATTTACACATGATGATTATTATGTAGCATAATATGCATATGCACAATATAATCCAATGTATGATGCGAACTAATGGAAAAACAACCGTGCAATGCGAATAGTAACATTAATGAAAGATAATACATCAATAGAATTAGGTCTCCAGCATAAAGAAATGCGTTCATAGTAATCTCTTGGCCATATGGTGTTGATGTTGCATTAGACTAGGAGTTTCTAAGTGTATTAATGTTGAAGCAGAGAAGTTCTGTCGTTTGGCTGATATTCTAGATGGAAGGAAATTGTAGAAATTTTGAAGGAAGAGAACAAGTATATATAGAGTTATGAAAGAAGCAAAATTTTCTAACGAATTATGGGCGTTCCTTTAAAACTAGTTTCCAATTTGGAAGTACTTTCTTGATTTTTGGTTTAGCGGATGGAGGATGTCTCATCCTCCATGAATTATGAATATACTCTGATTATATAATTTCATCAGTCATTAAAAATATTTACCTTTAAGACCCAAAAAATTATTTATTTGTAAATTAATATTTTATATCCTCAACTATCTACCGGTGCATTCTATTTGTAGGTGGGTGTTAATCAAGCTTCGGGATCAGGTAGAGCAATAAGGGGTGCTGCAACTCGTGCCATGTAGGGATGGCATCATCTTCTCGGCAGTGGAGAAGTTGCAAATCTCGTCATTAAGGTACATGAAGTGAGTTTAAGATTTATATGTTCTCTTTCTATCGTCAGTTGTAGATTTTTTTTACTCTTAAGAACCGTTACAAGAGTTTTTCTGCTTTGTAGGGCAAGAACCCAGTTACCACTCCAAAGCGTGAAAAACATTGGTATGATCAATCATTACGGTAGAAGCCATAGAGTGCTCCCTTCTCCCCAAGTGCTTTGGAACTTGAAATTTTATTTTTCTAATTCTCGATAAAGGTTTGTTGAAGCGCAAAAGGATAACCCGTTGAGCATGATGTAAAAGTTGGCCACATAGCACCAAAATTACAGTTAAGATCTCTAAGTTTTAACCCCTTCATGTTTTCGACATGCTCTTTTTTTTTAAACTTATTTTATCTTTCACACCGCTAAGCAATTGCCATACGGATGGTACTCCAAATTCAACTTCAGAGTTTCATATCAACTCAACAATTAGTCAAGAAAAAACTGTATAACATCATAACTAGAACAAGATCTGACAATAGCAACTCAAATAGTCATACAACACTCAACCATTGGAATTTAAAAAGTATAACTAAGCTGGTGTGATAATACTATTCCACTTCCTTTTTGGCAGGAGTCAGAACTTTGAATACTTTGCAGATTATGTCAATCTCGATGTGTTTGTGTAACGACCCGACTTCTATGCTCGAGCTGTTATATCATACGTATTGTTCACTTTGGGTGGGCAGATGCCCACTTACCCCCTCACGACGTCACCTAAGATTCGAACTTAAGACCTCTACCTAATGAAAGATTTTAAGTTAAATCCTGGTACCAATTGGATCTGCCCACCCAAAGCGGATAATATGTAAGCTAACGGGTTGGGTATAGAGACTTGGGTCATTGCCTGTTTGCCCAATTTATGCTAGAATTCAACTTAAGTATCTTATTATGCAGATGTCTTGGTTTCGAATATTGAAAAACGTAATAGAAAGTCGTGAGGGGTAAGTAGGCATTTGCTCACCCAAAGCAGACATTACGTAAGCGAACGGCTTGGGTATAGAACCCCGAGTCGTTGCATCCAATTGGTACCATAATTCAACTTAAGTCTCTCATTATGTAGAGGTTGTGATAGAAATCCGTGATGTGGTTAGTGTGCATAGGCCCACTCAAAGCGGATAGTACGTAAGTTAATGGCTTGTGTGTAGAGACCTAGGTTGTTATAAAAAAATCACATTTTTTTAACGACCGGACCTCTATACTCGAGCCATTATATCATACGCACTATTTGCTTTGGGTGGGCATCTGCCCACTTAACCCCTCATGGATTTCTATTGCATCCCCCAAAGATTTGAACTCAAAACCTCTATTTAATGAAAGATTTAAGTTAAATCCTAGTACCAATTGGGCCAACTTATCTCTTTTATTAGGTAGATGTTTTGGGTTTGAATCTTGGGGAACGCGATAGAAATCCTTGAGGGGTTAAGTGGGCGATACTCCCCCAAAGCAGACAGTATGTATGACATAATGGTTCGGATATAGAGACCGAGTCGTTATAGTTTGCCAGAAAGTTGTCTTTTAAATCCCACCTTCAGTGTCAATGTCGTTGTGTACACATCATCATCAAGCTCTTTGTCATAGTGTACTTGTCCTAAAAAGTCTATGTTGGATTCATTCTTCCCCACGGTTGATGCTTTTAAAGAAATTTGTGAATCTGATGGATCCACCTTATATAGTTGTGGTCCCTTTTCATCAAACCCAGCAACCAAGAGAGAAGACGCCAAATGGCCTTAACAACTGGATTGAGTGAATTCCTGCATAACGGTAACAATCACCCTCACAAGTGGTGTAACATGGATTGGTTCTTTATGGTTTGAAGAGGTGCCAGCATGCCTCATAATGAGGCGTACCAACTATGCCTCGAGGCACTATTTTACTATACCTTTTCAATGAGGCGGACACCTCATTGATTGAGGCGCAGGCTTTGGTTTTGATGTTAACTTTGAGGTTCTTTTCTTTGCCTTTTCATTTTTTCATTCTTTGAAAGTCTAAGGTGACTTCCATATATGAAAGGGCTTTAATTTGGCCCATCGTGTTCTCAAATTAAAAAAAAAAATGGGCCTATTAGTTTTTATTTTATTTTTTATATTGGGCTCATTAGTTATTTACATTGTTTGACTAAAAATAAAATAACTTAAACAACCCCACTACACAACCCCACGCCTCACCAGAGGCACAAGAAACTTCTTCTACGTGATAGCGCATACTTTTAAGCTATTTTATTGAAAATGGATGATTGAATATTTATTACTTTATTGATTTATTTTGGTGTTAATTCTATCAAGAATTATTAAGATTGTTTGTGATTTATTACATGTTTATTTTGTAGTTTTTTAGTTTTAGTGAGGTTTATGCCTCATCTCATGATGGTTCTTTTTAGTACAGCAGCAGAACTTGAATTTTAAAAGCTGAACCAATTCCAATTTTTTTTGTAAATAATTTTATTGCAAAGGATCAGCATTGCTATTCAACTAGGGCCAACAGCAGTGATCGTTGACCGATGACAATCAACGATCGTAATAGCCAAAAATATAATTCAATACATATGTAAATGCACTAATCACAAATCATAGAAAAGGTTACACATAGTTTAATTAAGCTCAATATCTTCCCCAATCTCCATTAATTTTTTTCATGTATCCCTAATTTCTAGAAAACATAATTTCCCAAATCATAGTTCACATTTCACAAATCACAAATCAAAATTATAACTCAACAACTCATAGTCTCAAAATAATAAATCACAAATTCACAAAAAAAAAAAAAAAGATTATCAAAGAAAAAACTTAATCGGAAATGGAAACCGAAAAGAGTGCTTACCGACTTATCGGTCACCGAGTCACCACCGACACAGGCGTCCACAAGAGTCCAGACCACCACCGTCTCGTCAATCGACCGTCGAAGGCAGCGGTGCAGTCGGGCAGGCACACTCGCAGTTGTCGTTCATTCCCTCCTCAGCTCCTCTCTGCCGATTTCAATTTTGCAATTAGCCAACTAGGACTGCCGGACTGGGTTGTGGGAGGGGGGGGGGGGTTGGCTAATTGATTGGCCCATTCATTTAGGTTTGGGCCTTTTTATTTTTTTAAAAGGCCCAAACTGCCAAACATGGAATTAACCAAAAAAAAAATTTTGGGCTTCTTCTCCATTTTTCGGCAAACATCGACGTAGGCGCTGAAAGCTAAACTGCAGCTCCTGGCGGACCCAACACCGGTGGCCACGGGGGTTGGCCAGGTGCTGGGTCCACCCCTGCAAATGATTGATTACTTGAAAAGTGTGCAAAGTCTTAAATAATTCATTGTTCTTACCCAGATAAGGAAACTAAACCAAAATCAATCCTAACAAGGAAAAAAACCCTAATCTAAAATAATAATTAACTTCTATCTATTTATAATATGATTGTCCTACATTAGTCTTCCTACTTGGAAAAACTTGTCCTCGAGTTTGATTGAAGAATGAAAATTAATCAATCATGGCAAAAACATTCTAGGTTTCTGCATCATGTAGTGAGGATTTAAACATAGCTTGAACTTGAGGAAAATCTCTTGCGACCTTTTGTCCTATTATAGGCTCGTTGAAGCGACCAACACTCATAGCAATCAAATGCAACAAATTTTTGCTAGCAACATCTTTGAACCTATCCATCATTCTTTTCTAAATTTAGACCATTGCTAGTAATTTTGTAATCCTCGGATCATCGTCGGGAGGAAGCGTATCACTACCACCATAGGTGGCTATCAGCCAAGGGCATAACCTTGCTCTAATACCAATTTTGGTATGGAAGTGAAATCGAAATTCTTAAAATAATAATAAAGTTGAATCAACTCTAAAATTCGTATAGAATAATTTATATTGTAAAGAACTTAAATTGTAAAGAATTGGTCATTGAAAAAATCACAAAGCCTTTATTTATACAGGCAAAATAATCTCATAATCCTACTAGCTTAATGAAGATAAGTAATTAAAACCTAAAAAGAAAAATTGTAGAAGATAATTTATTATATGAATTGGTCATTGAAAAATTATAATGCCTTTATTTATATAGGCAAAATAATCTCCAAATCCTAATAGCTTAAGGAAGATAAGTAATTAAAATCTAAAAGAAATGTAATAAAAAAATATAAATGAATAAAAAGTCCTAATTTGAATTAGAAATAAAATCCTATTATATCAAGAAATAATTCCATGTCTTATATGTAGGGATGACAAAAAAATCGGACAAACCTGATACCCGAGGCCCCGCCCCGAACGAGGCAGGGATTACCCGCTTAATCGTGTATTCGGCTTGTGAACAGAGCGTGTAACTTTGCCTGGGGCGGGTTCGGGGTAGGGAAGGGTAATGGGTGCCCATCCCACCCCATTTATATTTAGAATTTACTTTAAATGAAAAATTTTACGAAATTTCATTAGTTCTAATAGAAAATGACAACTAAAATTATTTATCTAAATCTAATGAATTTGGGTAAATAAAATAAATTATCAAAAACTTTAAAAAGAATTAAAAGGGCTAGTAAATGATTAGTTCTAATAGAAAATGGCAACAAAAATTATCTAAAAAATATGACAGATAATAAAAGTCCTAGTTTACCAAATATATATGAATAATTTAACTTTTAAAAATAAGTAAAAATTATAAAATATATTATTATCCCAATCTAATGAATGGGGACAATAAAATGAATTATCAAAAATAAATAAATAAATAAATGGGGTAGTAGCCCCGGCCCGCCCCTTCTTCAACGGGTAATGGGGCGGGAAATTGCCTGATAGGGCGGAGGAGGTTGTCTCGACTCCGCCTCGTCCCGTTGTCATCCCTACTTATATGTAATAGAATTGTCCTACATTAGTCACCATTACTTGGAAAAAACTTGTACTCGAGTTTGGTAGAAGAGATATTAATCAATCACGAGGAAGAATCTCAAAAATAATTTCATCACATTATGAGGATTAAAACATAGTTTGGATTTAAGGAAAATTTCCAGCCCCATGTTGCAGTTTTCTCGACTTATAGGGGCATCTTCGTACCTATCTCTCCTTCATTTCATATTCTACATTGAGGTTGATAATTTTGTAATCCTTCAATCAGCCATTAGCAAAACTTTCTTTGATACTAATTTTGGTGCAGAAATGGAATTTGAATTCTTGAAACAATAATTAAGTTGAACCAACTAAAAAATTTGTAGTGAATAATTTTGTTGTAATGAATTCGTTTAACTGAAAAGTGTATAGATTTTTTTATTTTTATGTAGGCAAAATGATTTCCTAATCTTACCATAAGGAAACTGAAATAAAATCCTAAAAGGAAAGAAAACTAAAATCTAAAAGGGAAACAAAATCATATCTAAAATAATAACTAACTTCTATTCTATTTTTAATAGGATTATCCTCCATAACTTTATAAGGATGTTGATATTGCTCAGCCCGCTTCCTGTATTTTCAAACCAACATACGAGAATTAAGGCCCATGCCACTGTATACAACTCTAATGTTCTAGGTCAAAATCTGAATCTTTTGCATGGATGTTTCATCAAAGTGTCACAGAGCAATCTATTGGATAGAGAGTCAACAAAAATGTCAACAGATGCCCAAGCAACCAAAATGCGAAGAAATTATACAAACTGCTGAAGCTCGTATTGAGGCACCGCCTCAACGAATGAAGCACTATACTTTGGCTGAAATACTGCCTAAAGAGACGAAGAAGGACTAGCTCCGATGCTCTCAATTCATGCGAAGCTCAAAAGCCTACGCTGTTTATATATATATGAATATCTTTTAGAAGTGATTGATGTAACACTTGTAATAGAGGATGTCAGGGTATCAGCCTATTGTATAGGGCGACTGACCCCTTATCAATATATTAATTGTATGAATAGACTATTATGTGAAGTCTCAACTAAGGAGATGAGACTACGTGATTTTGATCCAACGGACACTACGTCGGTTAAGACAGTATAAATAGATCCTCTTTGTAACTTAGAGGGAGTTGAAAAAATTGGGATTAGGATTCTTATTCTTAGATTTTGAACTCTCAAATATGGAATGAGCAAGAAATATTTAAAAATACTCTTACAAGCATTCTCATCTTCATTTTCGTCTCGAATTACACACACTTGGTAGAGACATATCTTAATAGACAATCACATAATTTACATACTCGATTGTTTTCTATCCTTTCATATATTCTAGCGAGTCTTTGGTTAGTGGATGTGGTTCTCGGTTGGTGATCATTGTTAGCGTGATCATATTTATTTCACCCGTCGGAACTAGAACATCTTTGTCTCTCAGCGTAAAGTACCTCCGGCGTTCAAGTCTACCTCCTTTCTCACCGTTTCTCGAGTAGAAACACATCGAAATTTGTTTGACGTGGTGAGAGTTGACCCAACATCTGTTGGCTCATTTTTTGGGGTCAATATATGAGCACTGTCTATAAGAAACCATACATTTAACCACGAAAGTCTCGTGGGGAGAATTCGGTAAGAAATACCTTGGAAGGAATTCGTTAAGCCTTGAAAAATGAGTGTTCTTGAAAAAAGAACCATTGGAAAATCGAAGGGATGACCGAGTGAATCTTATGCTCATTTGATCCTTGAAGAAAGGAACATTTGGTCAAAAGAAGTATTTTTCAATACAAGTTTAAACAGTGAAGAAAACACACCCTGAAAGATGAGGGAATACCCGGAAGAAGGGGAACTCTCACAGGTTGTCCCAACTGCTAGCCCAAGGCCTCACCAACAGTATAGATGAGGTGGGTCAAGAGTAGGAGGCAGGATAGTAGCTAGACGCACTAGAGAGGTCGCCACAATGGCTGCTAATATGAGAAACATAACCCAGTAGAACATGGCTATGCATGAGCTTCTAATGAGCATGCAGGGTCGAGGAGGATACCCAGTTCCTCTATACGCAGCCCCTAGAAATGCATTCTAAGACCCTCCAATAGTACTACCATGAGGAAGAAGAAGTTCAAAGCCAAGTGGCTGAGTACCATCAAAACAGGATGGGGGCACCCTAAGAAATGAATGTTCAAATTTTAACCTCAACTAATTATGCCTCGGAACAACCTAGTGAGGCTCCATTTAATTTTCCTCCAAACTATGAGCCAGAAGACATACCTCAGAGGTCAGCAAGTGTCTTCGATAGGCTGAGCCCAGGGTTGCATAAAAATATGCAGGCTCAACCCACTCTTGCACCTAGAAATAGGAAATAGGAGCCTCTCCGATTTGAGAGATAGGAAGAACCTGTTCATCAAGAAGAACCTCGATTTCCTCTCCCTAGAAATAGATGTACGATGAGGGATAGGGCCAGAAGCGAGGTAGAACCTTCCCATTCATTTTCGGAAACTCAATATAGGGAGAATGAGGGTTTTGATGAGTCACAGAGGTCCTGCGACCTTGATGATGATCATTCACCGTTTTTGCAAGCCATTAGGAATGCCACCATATTGAACCACTTCACACTCCCTAAGATTCCAAAGTATGATGGGAGAGGTGAGAAGCATCTCAACAGCTTCAAAAGCCACATGAATCTGAAAGGAGCCACCCCAGCCATGAAGTGTAGAGCCTTCCACATGACCCTAAGTGAAGCGGTCGAAATCGGTAAACTAGATTGCCAAAAGGAAGCATTCGGGGCTGCCGAACTTCAAAAAGAAGTTCCGCTTCGCTACCAGTAAAGAAGGCGATAGACCAATTCAATGCCTACAAGACATGCGACAACAATAGGGCGTGTCCCTGCAAAGTTTCTTGTCTTGATTCACTGATGAGATGACCTACTATGTACAAGTAACAGATAAAGATGCTCTAACTGCCTTAAGGAGAGGTTTGGATATAAACTCTCTCTTCTAGAGAGATGTGTAAACCAAGGACCCTACCACCTATGATGCCCTATTGAAAATCATAAGGTGTGAAATCCTCAATGAAGAATTGAGAGATCATAGGAACAGGGCCAGCGAAGGACTCTCCCCTCCACAAATGAAAAGGGAAAAAGTCCTACCTCCGATTTGATGGATCACCAGACCCCTTTCAATTATGGACAAGCGCTAATCGCATGATGCTAAATGTTGTACCCACTTTAGCTTATGAGGAAGTGAACCCTGGTGTAGAAATGCATCAAGGCCAACCCTATCAAACGTACCCGCAAAGAGGGAGGAGTAGAGGACGGGGCGCTGAACCTAGAAATAGGGACGAAGGGCCAATTTATTGTACATATCATCACTCCTATAACCACCGCATGAAACACTATTGGGACATTGTGAGGTACCCCTAGGACATAAATTAGGGAAGAGACGCTCCTCCTAAACAGACTCAACAGCCTAAGAATGTTGAGCTAAGACGTCCCAATAGGAAAAATGCCCCAAGAAGAAGGGACAACGATGCTGAAAGACCTAGAGCCTTACAAAGGCATAGGTGAAGCCCCCCAACAATTGATGGCCAGAGCCCATCAGGGAAATTGACACAATCTTTGAAGGCCCATACATTGGAGGAGAATATAGGAATTCACAAAGAAATTATACCAGGGAGACAAATGACCCTCCTATGACAAGCTTCATAGTTAACCGAGCCCTTGTTGAAAGAATAATTCCACCAATAACATTTATTTAAGAAGATGTAGCAGGTGTGCATTATCCACATTGTGATGCCCTAGTGACCCAAAAAGAATGTTAGTCGATAATGGAAACTCGATCAACATATTTTTTGAACCACTTTTGGTAAGATGAAAGTTGACCATGAGCTGACCCCAATGAGTTCCCCTTTGCATGGTTTCACGGGAGACAGTATCATCCCAAGGGCTAAGATCTGTCTAGAAATAGAGATGGGGATTACACCCTTGACTGCTCACCACTTCATGGAAATTTTTGTGCTTGATAATCGCTCCGCTTACCAAGAAACTCGGGGCTGTCACTTCCATTCATCATTTTATGCATGAAATTTCCAACAGAGAATGGAATTGCAACAGTTCAGGGCGATCAAAGAAGTGTAAGGGAATGTTATTCGAACTCCCTAAGGAAAGCTGAACAAAGAAGTGTCAATGTAATCACTACAGATATTGACATCGATGATGTCCCTAAATAGGGAAAAAACTCTAAACAAGGGGAAGACGTCGAAATGACGGATGCCACTGAAGAATGGGCTATCCCTGGAGTTATACATACCTCTGAAGAAGAGGTTATATGTGAAAAATAGACTATCCTTGAAGAAGGGAGAGCTGCTAAGGGAGCAGTTAGTTTCCAGGAGTGGATCTTCACATCATTGAGTGCGAGCCTCAAACAACACCTATAGAAGAACTTGAGAACTTCCCAGTAGACCCACACGACTCTTCTAAGCGATTGCGAGTTGGAAGAAATCTGCCCATAAAAGCTAAGGAGGAGCTGAAAAGCTTCCTACTGAAAAATTTTGATATATTTGCTTGGAAGCACGAAGACATGGTTGGTATTGACCCAAGGATCAGTTGCCATCATTGAATTAACCCAAAGGTCACGACACATAGGAAAAAAAGAAAAGCTCCCAACCCAGAGAGATATGAAGCTCTCAAAGATGAAGTTAAGAAACTAATAGACAATGAATTCATCCAGGAGTCAGTATATCCTAAATGGGTCTCTAACCTAGTATTGGTAAAAAATCACGACGGAAAGTGGAGAGTTTGTGTAGATTTTTCAAACTTAAATCAAGCTTGTCCTACAGACAGATTCTCACTGCCTAAGATAGACCAACTTGTAGATTCGACAGCTGGACACGAACTTTTAAGCTTCATGGACGCATATTTCGGATGCAACCAGATCCCAATGTTCCCAACAGATGAGGAACATACTTCTTTCATCACAGACAATGGTCTTTATTGCTACAAGGCTATGCCTTTCGGGTTTAAAAACATCGGGGTCACCTACCAAAGACTTGTGACACTTGTCAAATAAATTGTTCGCTGATCTAATTGGAAAAACCATGGAGGTCTATGTAGACGACATGCTGGTGAAGAGCCGATCATGTTAAAAACCTTAATGAAACATTTCAAATCTTGAGGAGATACCGAATGAAGCAAACATGTGCAAATTATAAACAATGTTTTAAACAAAAGTCTGCAGCGCTAATGAGCCTCAATTCATAAACATCGATGCGCTTAAATTCAGAAATTTATTAAGGTACACGACCTTCTAACACTTATGCAAAGTCATAAGTTTGATTTTAACTATTGAAGTTCGATGTACTTAAAGTTCTGAAGTTTATTAAGGTACATGATCTTCTAGCACTTAGGCAAAATCGCAAGTTTGGTTTTAATTAATAAAGTCCATGGTGCATAAATTTGTTATTATAAGTCTGAAGTGGTTGAATAGCTTCAGGTTTAATATGCATAGGTTTGATGTTATCGTGAATCTGATGTTGTCTTTAGACTGATGTTATTGTTACTTTAAGTTTAAACATTGTTGCTGAAGTACAAGAGGTCTGAATCATGTTAATAAACACGTAATTACGTAATAAGCAGAAGTAGTAAATGCAGGAGTGAATAACACAAGGTATTAAGAAAATAACTTCATTAATACATTATTTACACTTGGTGGGCCGAAACCATTTACATAGAAAAAGTAGAAAGAAAAAAAAAAGAAAGACCTAAACTCTAATTAGGTGGGGGATGTGGAGCCACAAAAGGAATAATGGCATTGGGAGCCACTTCTTCGATTGCCTGTTCAGCTGTATCATCTTCAAGTTCAATCACTTGGCTTCCCTCTATCGAGGTCTTAGGTTCAAGCGCCTCTTCAAGAAATTATGCTCTGAACTTTGAAGTGTCGATGCCTTGACTGTTGACCTCCAGCTACTCTGTCATATCAGTGTAGGCATACCTCCGCCAGTACTTAGCAAAACTTTGGTACGCCTCCGTCAAATGGAAGTTGGCGAGAAAACGTTTCTCAGCATCACTTCTAGTAGACTGAGCCTCCTGCCTGGCAGTTCCACCTCTTCAGTCAGACTAGCAACTTTGGAGTTCAACTCACCCACCTGGCATTTTAGAGTAGCATTTTCCTTATTAGCATTCTCCAAAGCTTCAACTACCAAATGCTGATGGGCGTCGAATGTCTCCACTCGTTTCGTAAGCGAGGCCACCTCACTTTGAGATAGGCAGACCTCCTTTTTCAATTTTTTCTAAGGCAGAAGGGAGTTTCACAGACTCCTCTGCCCACTTCTTCTTCAGAGCCTCCACTCTAGCTTTGGCTTTGCTGGCAGCCTCCTCAGCCTTAGAGGCTTTATTTACAAATTCTTCATTTTTTCATTGAAGGTTTTTAAAGAAGACTTCAGCCTTTATGGCCACACCAAAGGCCCTCCTCACCTGGCTCACCATTGTTGAAAATACGTCGATGGCGTTTTTGGAGGAAGTAGGGAAAGACTTTCAGGAGCTAGCTCCTCGCCCATAGTCTTGACGGCGAGCTATTTTTTTGAGGAGTCTCGAAAGCTATGGAGTCACTTGTAGGCCTGGCCTTCTTAGCTGGATGTTGCCTCAAAGGCTCCACGACTGATGGCCTCTTCTGACCCCCAGAGGCCGTAGATATTGATGTTGCCATTAACTTTTTCCTAGTCGGGACGCTTTTGTGAGGATGAGGAACGTCATTGGAACCACCCACCCCGGTGGTGGAGAACCTATATTTCCTCTTAGGCTCCTCAACAACTTCTTTATTCCCCTTATCCACCTGGGGAGGTCACCCTTTTTCTTGACTGCTTGCCTCTCGGTAAACCTTCTCAACTTTGTCCCTTACCTATTTGGCCGCTATAGATGATGGCTTCAACCCCTTTTTGTCGGAGGTGGAGGTGGCGGCGAGTATTGTGGCCATATTAAGAGTAGGGTGCCTCCTCTTCTCATAATTTCCTACAAAGGCAAACAACAGGGTCAGACATAAACAAATGGAAATATGTTAATTAAATTGGAGGCTAAGTATAAAAAGAACGATGTTATACCCCTCTTGGCCATCAGACAGAATTCTTCGAAGAACCTCCTCAAAATTATTAAACTTTCAAAGTCTCGTGATGTAGAGGATTGCCGGTAGATGTCACTGAGAGTTTCCCAGTCACTCTCAATTAAGTCAAAGCACTCAACCAACCCTGCAAAACAACAAGAAAATGTTAAGTATCAGATCCACTTAGTCAAAGAAAACAAAAGACAAAAACAACACTCACTAGCTTTGGAGTAGGAGGTTGGAACTTCGACGTGGGGGACTGTATCACCCTAGGACTCATGCCACTTCTCCCTGACCCAGAACCACGTCTCCTTCCATCCTTTGACAGAGGAGGGTAGGCCTAGAATGAAGGGAGAATGTGATCCCCATGGGCACAAGGAATACCACCCCGTTGAATCTCACTTACCCAAAGCTTGGGGTTGAAAAACTGTTTGGAAGACGTGTAGGGGAATGTCCTCACCCGTGGAAGTCTCTAAGTATGCCCCTACTAATTGGGCCCAAGCATTAGGGATGGGCTAGGTGGTGGCTAGCCCGTACAACCTAAGATCAGCCCGGAAAAATGGATGGAAAGGCAAGCGAAACCTAGCCTTTAGCAGAAACTCACTAATGGCGATGCAACCCTGCCTTGGATAGCAGGCTCGCTCCTTTGAAGAAGAAGTGGAGTGAGGAGCTCTATGTCGTAAGGGATCCTATATTTTTCCCTAAGAAGCCAATGGGTCGGATCTACAGAAGATGGGATTTTGGCTACCCTCCACTCTATATTACTACCTTACCTGGAAGGCAGTGCACTTTGCCCTACTTGAATGGCTTTAACTAGGTCGGTGGTATTGGTGATTTGCACTCCCATCTCTTCAACCAACTCGCTTAGATCTACGTTTCCCGAGTAGAAGAGAAGATGCCATGGATTAAAGTTTTTGTTAAGTTAAAAAATTCAAAAAGTACTTACGAGTTTAGTTAGAGGATGGTAATGATGAAACACAAAAAAAAGTTGCAAAGACGCTGAGGAAAGCAAGGAGAAAGGGAAAAGAACTTGAAAACAAAGAAGATAAAATAGAAGATTCTTGAGAGAAAAATTGAGGTTTTAGAGGATGCTAATATTGAATTCGTAGAAGGTAAATTGGTTTTTTCCACAAGTATTCGCCTTTTATAGGCAAGGCCTCTTAATCCCTGCCATTGGAAGTCAATTCGGGCCATCTGACATTTCGTTTGAAGATTAAATCTGAGCCACTTCTTCTTCTGCGGCTTAGATCAGAGCAACTACTCCACGCGCCCTCGTGTGCTAGAAGTTTGCAAAGCACGTGGGAGACAACCATCGTTGTGCATTAAATACGGTGATGGTTGCGTGTATAGGAAGTTGTACTACTTCAGCTGTCTTTTCTTGAAACAGTACCATGACAGTAAATCATTTGGGCGCAATAACTAAGGACGCTTCACGTTCCTCAAGCATTCTAAAGTCAAGCTTCTCGTAATTATTAATTCTGAGGCCCAGTGAAGGCCAGATTTAACCCTCTTCGGCCAATTTAGACTGAGCTTTAGCTTTGCAAAGGCACTTCAGATAATACAACCTCGAAATTCCCCTACTTTGCTGATCCCTCACCAAAGTTGTTCTAGAAGGTGAAATACCTCTAAGTATATGAATTCAAAAAAATACTGTTAGGAGGTCTGCACAAGTCATGCACATTGGATATATTATGGTATGATGTAATCCACCTACTGCTAAAATGTTATTTACATTCAAGTCCATGCATTACATAAATAATCATATCTAGACTTGGGGGACTATTGTTGTGCCTCGCCATCGAGGCTCAAAGTCAAAGTGCCACATAGCAATCCACGTGGAAAGAGAGTCAACAGAAAAGTCAAGAAAGGTTCAAGTAGTCAAATGCGAAGAAATTATGCAAACTATCCAAGCTCTTACTTAGGCACTGCGTCAACGAATGAAGCACTACACTTTAGCTCAAACGCCACCTAAAGAGACGAAGAAAGGAGCTGAAGTTCTCCACTTAGAGGACTAGTTCCGAGGCTCTGCATTCATTAGAAGCTAAAAAGTCGACACTGTCTATATATATGAGTATATTTTTGAAGTGAATGATATAATACTTGTAAAAGAGGATGTCAAGGTGTCATCCTATTATACAAGGCGGCTGTCCCCTTATCAATATATTAATTTGTATGAATATATAATGATGTGAAGCCTCAACTAAGGAGATGAGGCCATGTCGTTATGATCCAAACGGACACCAGGTCAACCAATGCAGTATAAATAGATCATCTTTGTAACTTAGAGGTGATTGAGAAAATTGGAATTAGGATTCTTATTCTCAGATCTTGAACTCTCAAATATGAAATGAGCAAGAGATATTTACAAATACTCTTACAAGCATTCTCATCTCGCATTACACACATTTGGTAAAGAAATATCTTAATAGACAATTCATAATTTACATTCTCGATTGTTTTCTATCATTTCACATATTCTAGCGAGATCTATGGTTAGTTGTTGTGGTTCTCGATTGATGATCATTGTTAGCGTGATCATCTTTGTTTCATCCACTGGAGCTCGAATATCTTTGTCTTTCACTGTAAAGCACCTCTCACATTCAAGTCTGCCTCCTTTCTCTCCGTTTTTCTGGTAGAAATGCACCGAAATTAGCTTGACGTTGCAAAAGTAGGCACGACAGCATCAATTGGCTCATTTTTCAAGGTCAACGGGTCATTGGTCAACCAGAATAGCTAGATAATCCTTGGAGTCTCACTCCATTCAGAAAGATAACTTGGCCTAGTTGTAATCAAAATCTAATAATTTGAGTTTGAATGGTACAAAGAGTGAACTGGTTTTTGTACACCAGTTTAAAAGTATGATAGTGTTTTATCTAGTCTGTAAATATTTCATTTCAATCGCTGCATTTATTGGCTCATGGCTAAAAAAAATTGACATTAAAATTTGTCTCATTTCTAGTTAATCACCTTGCCTACTAGAATTGATTCTCATCAGATGTCACATGTGGTTACCTTGCATGGGCAACTAGCTGTTCATTTGAGTTTCCTTTGAACAGCCAGATGTGTAAAAGGTAGTTTAGTTTAATTGTGATGCACTTTGCTCTTGAGAATGGATCACTTTCTAATTTTGCAAATGCCAGTTATACTTTCTGTTTATATTTTGCATACTGATGTTTTCCGAAAAGATGTCGTTTGCTATTACTTGGTATACCTTGACTTTATTTCTCTATTTTATCTTTCTTGTCCTGAACTTGGTCAATTAGGACACCGATTATATAATGCAGTTAGAATTTGGGTGTGACTCAAATTCTTTGTTGAAGATGATTGAGAATTCTAATTAAAGTGCACATTAAGAAGAATCCTATTTGAAATGCAATTGTGAAATTCTATTCAAATTTATTTGATAAATTCTAATTGAAGTTCTACTTGAAAACCCATTGGGACTAATTTGTGTTGGATTTGAAGATATTTTGGGATGAAGAAAATCAAGATTTTTGGAGTAAAGAATCCCGAGAGTGGACATCACGGCACCATCGTCGTTGCGCCATGATAATTTTAGCCTAGCTACGGTGCTTCTCAGGTGACGCCTTCTACCATCTGCACTGTTTTGGTCTCCTTTTCCATTTTGAACTTTGTTTTTAACATTCTACTTCATTTACAACTCTACTATAAAGGTTTGGACATCCTCTATTTTTTCTTATATATAGTTGGCTCTTTGTTATGATTTAGTGAGAAGTTAGAAATTGTTAGACAAATCATAAACACATGATCTGTGTATTATTTTCTCAATATCGTATTATAACTTAATCTCTTATCTTTTCACAACAAACTGGTATTGGAGCATTCAAATTTTCATAGCAATTGGTATAAGAGCTTTTGGTGCTGAATTCTTGGGAAGATCAAGGTTTTTCATGATGGCAACAATGAAACATATATTCCTTTATTAGATCACAATACAAAATTTTCTTTGTGGCAGGTAAAATTGTTAGTACTAACTCAAATGGATTTCAACGACGCATTGTTCAGATTTGATAAAATGCTCACAACTTGGACTATGAAGGAGAAACAATTGAGGGATCGAAAAGTCCTATCTCAAATATATCTTCATCTTTCTAAAAATATTTTTCAAGACGTTTTGAAAGAGAAGTCAGCCGCTGTATTATGGTTAAAATTGAAACAATTATCCATGACGAAGAGTCATACTAGCAAATTGCATCAGAAGCAACATTTATATTTTCATCTATGATAGAAGGTACATCTCTTGAGGATCACCTAACTGTTTTTAAAGAAATCGTCACTGATTTAGAGATCTTAGAAGTCAAATATGTTGAAAAAGATTTGGAATTGATTTTGTTGTGTTCATTGCTCGCCTCATACATGTCTTATAGAAACACGATTTTATATAATCGTGATACTCTCACCATTGAAGAAGTCTACGATGCTCTATATTCAAAGAAAAAGATGAAGCATATTGTAGCATCTAGGGATCATAGAGATAGTCTTATTGTTCATGTGGTCGTTCAAGAGGCAAGTCAAAATCTAATTTTAAATTTTATAATTATTGCAAGAAAAATGGGTATTTGGTAAATGATTGTTATAAGTTGCAGAATAAATCAATGTCAACTGCAAATCAACAATAAAAAACTTCAAGGGAAGCAAGTGTTGTAGAAAATTCTAACAGTGATGGAGAGCTTCTACTGATGTCTGACTACAACTCCAAACCCGATGAGATTTGAATTTTGTATACAACTTTCTTTTCGTGTCACCCAATCGAAAATTATTTTCAACATATGAATAAGTTTCAAAAGGTGTTGTGATGACCGATAATAACATTCCTTGTCTAATAGCTAGTATTGGTCGGGTCAAAATAAAGATGTTTAATGGGACAGTTAGAACACTTGATGGAATGAGACACGTTCCAGATCTGAAGAAAAATCTTATCTCCTTAAGTACTTTTGATTCAAAAGGGTACATGTACACTGTTGAAAGTGGAGTTCTGAAAGTTTTCAAAGGAGCCTGTATTGCTCTGATGGGACACAGAAAATTCAATTTATGTATCTTATAGGGTAATACAGAATCTTCAAGTAATCTTCATATTTTAAGAACTTAGGTGGATTTAGAGTTGGCTTTTACCGTCGGATCCTAATTTAGAATATCTCGATTAATTTTGAAGATATGGGTAAATTTATCCTGCCGCCATTATAGACGTGTCATCGTATTCAATTGCTAGAACTAGACTCATTTTTTGCCATAAGGTTCCACGTATCTACAATTATAGCTAATTTTGTTGATGGTTTGAAAGCAGTTAATCGTGTTGATTCTAGCCAAGATTCTTCTTTTGATGCATTTAGTTGTGATTCTGTTACTGTACTTGTTTCAACCTTGTTTGATGGTCATTAGATCACTTTCGCCCTTAATGGAGGTAGCAAAGGTGGAGAATATATCTAGTTGGAATTGTTGATGGAGAAGTTTTGTTTGTGTTCTTCATTGAGTCTCAGGTTTATTTTTGAAGTGGAATTTGTCTTCAGGTGGAGAATTTTTTTAAAGTTTTGTTCATTGCAGTGGAATTCATGTCAAGATGAAGATTGTTAGAATTTGAGTGTAGCCTGAATTCTTTGTTGAAGATAATTGAGAGTTCTAATTAACGTGCACATTAAACATAATCATATTTCAAATGCAATTATGAAATTCTATTCAAGTGTATTTGGCAAATTCTCATTGAAGTTCTACTTGAAAGTCTATTGGGATTAGGAATTTGGGTTGGACTTGAAGAGAACTTTAGAATGAAGAAAATTAAGATTTTTGGAGTAAAGGACAAGAGAAAAGGGGCCAAGGCGACATGATAATTTTGGCTTGGAACTGGGCGTTGGGAGCTATGGTGCCGCCTGGGTTGTGCTGAGGCACCACTTGTTATGCCATCTGCATTATTTTGGTCTTCTTTTTCATTTCGGACTTTGTTTTAGGCATTCTACTTCATTTACAACTCTACAATAAAGGTTTGGACGTCCCCTATTTTTTCTCTATATATAATTTGGCTCTTCGTTATGATTTAGTGAGAAGTTTGAAATTGTTAGACAAATCATAAACACATAATTTTGTATTTTTTTTTCATATTATAGTAAAACTTTTATTCTCTGCAAATTACATTATTCTTGTGTTCTTGTGATCAATTATTTCATATTTTGGCTTAATCTCTTATCTTTTTTACAACAAACTGATGTTGGAACAAGTTCTCATAACAAATGCCATTGCTTTTAATTTTTGTTTTCAGTTCCAATCTATTTTTTGGCCCTTTTACTGTAATCATTTTATTTTATTGACGAGGACAGAGGAATTAGGATAAAAGTTTAGTTACATCAAATCTGAATCTGTGACTATCCAACGATAAAAGTTTCTTACAGTTCATTACATAATAATTGGATAATTAACAAATTAATTTCTAATATTGATTTTCTTAAATGTTTACAAGTGAACTCAAATTTATCAAAATTGTAAATGGCATAATTGAATTTTGAAAGTCTTTACCCAGAAGACATGGAGTACAAATATTTACATTTTGTAGTCTGTAAATGTCATGCAACTTACTGATCATTAGATTGGTGTAAGGTTGGGGTGTGTTTAAATTATAATTTTGCATCTAGTTGTGTGGGGGTATATTATTTGAAACCAAGTCGTTGTCATTAATTTAAAGTCGTCGCGAACCACTGATGTAAAAAGTAACAAGACAACACAAAATATGTTATCCTCATAATTTAGATAAAGAATTAAAAATGTCGGGTTCATTCGGAGCACACTTAAAAGTCTGATTAGATGCTTTGGATATCCAATTTCTATAGACTCACTCAATGCAAAATCATTTCAGATAACCAAAACCATCGTTGCCTCCACTGTCAATGATCTCCTTGCTAGTGTTGCCATTATAAACCCAAAAGAATCTTTAATATCACTACATTGACACAATCTTCACTCTCCGCTATTGCTGTATCAATAGTATTCTTTTCACTTGGCCTCACTAAGATTGTCAGTGCTGGATTTCTATGAAATTGTATAATTTATTTCACAACTACCTGCTGATAATTGATACTTTTTTTTCCCTCGTCATAAGTTTAGTATCCCAAATTCAACAAAATATATATAACTGAAAATATGAGGATAATAATATTCACCCCCAGTTTTATTATGCTCCACTGCATTATTGATTGCAATGAAAGTCCCCATTTGTTGTGTTAATGTCCTCAAATTTTTTTTTTTGGTTCTTATACTTCAATTAATTAGAAAATCTTGTCCTAACAACGATTTGGACTATTCAGATAGCGTTTTTTGAAATAATGGAGAAATACTTAGTCGAACTTTTGTATTCATTATGGATAATCATATTCACACACCCCCGTCTTTTTTTAGTTGCACCATACTTTAATTGCAATTCAAAATCTTTACTTATTGTATCACTTGTGATCTTAACTTTTTTTTCGGACTCTTATATTCGACTTTCCAATAATTAGCAAATCTCATCTCCAATAGCGACGACAATCCAATAGGTTTAATGACATAAAATTGCTTATTTGTCCACCTATTTTTTTTTTTAAATGCAAAAGTGAGATATCATATTTTTTCTTCATTTCAAAGCAAAAAAAAAAAAAAAAAATTAACAGAAACCATCATGAAGGAAGAGGTGTGTTAATTCGTGAATGGTTGTAAATAGAATATGATGGAAAAAGAGTTAGGGACCTAATTGTTGAAATGAGCACAAGTTCATATCCTTAAGTGTAATTAAAATATTGTATATTAAAAAGTGGTATTGTGAATATAGTTACAATTCATTATTTATTTTTCTAATTTAAAAACAAGGGGCAAATAAGTTTTTTATGCCCTCCCAATGGATCTTTCGAACAAATAAGTCATCACAAAATGTAATTAATGAAAAAACTGATTATAAGAATGCCGTGAAAAAAAAATTGAAGACGTAAGTCCGACAATAAACAAAGATAGAACCTCCATTGAAATTAAAATAATGGTGCAACAAAAAAACAAAAAAAAACTGTGTTGTAATTATAATTAAGAAATCTTTCAGCCTAGCTTTGTTCCCACTACTCATCTCACACTAATACCGGGGTACTTTTTAATTTGGCCAACTTAACACAATCATTTTTCACATGAGCCAATTTTCTTTACCATTCACCACAATGGTCTTTTAATGACCAAAAGAGAAATCTAACCTTAAGTATGTTATACAATTACAAAAATATGGTGTTGTTAAACTCTTTAGTTTTTCATCTGTTTCAACATTAAAATCTCATTATCAAACACCAACAAAAAAATATTGTTTATAGCAATCACTTCAAATCGGTAAGTATATTAACGTATATTTAATTTCGTTTTAGTTAAATTAGTATATTATTTTAATCATTAAATCTTATTTTGACATAGGCAAATAATTTTTTACAATCTACAATTTTTTAAGGAGAAAGGAGAAAAATATTCATTTGCATGTATATTATTTCAGACAGATTCATGAATATTTGTAAAATCGCTGACCCAGCCATTTGGGAACGAAGAACAATCGGCCCCTAGGCAGACTAGTCGATTTTTTATTGTCCTTATTATCATATTATATAAAAAATTATATTTCGTAATGCAGATATGGAATTATCTCGAGCTTCGATTTGTTAATTTGGTGAATTTGAAATGAATAAAAATGATCCATGGGGTGCGGAAATGGATGAGTGAAAGACGTGGTGCTATTGTAATTGTGATAAATCGAATACATCATATGCAGAAATGTACCATGATTTACAAAATAAGTTCAACGTCGATCCCTCTCAGTACGACATAGAATTGAGATTTCTATTCAACAAGCATACATCCATATTAATTTTCCCCCTATAAAGGTTACTTTTGAAGTTGAAATGGAAGTCCTAATTGAATTGAACCAAAATTGCATGACTCCTATTTATGTAAATTTAGTGAGGAAGAATGTCCCCGATAGTGAACATGAAGATTCCAATGAAAGGGATCATAATGTGAATAATTTTTGGGACATGGTGGAGATAGCTCGTGAGGATGATGTAGTTGTTTTCGAGACAGTGTTTCTCATCATGATCTCACTGTTATGCATAGAATTCCCTCGATAGTTCAAAACAAAGGAATGAAAATGAATTTACAAATGAGGATTTGATTGTTTTATCCCAAATGAGACATGAGTCGGGTGAGAGCTCACGGGTTGGAATGAGTGCATGTTCCTCTAATTGTTCCCGTCTGATTCCCGATTATGAAGATTTGCATGTCGAACAACTATTTGAAATAAAGAAAGATTTGCAAGAAGTTGTGCATCGGATTGCACTGAAACACAACTTTAAATTTAAAGTGAAGAAATCAAACAAGTCGACATACACAATTATCTGTGTTGATGACAGTTCCTATTGGCATTTGTGAGCAGCGAAAATGGACACAAATGAGTTCTTTATAGTTCGCAAGTATGCTCGAGAACATACTTGCGAAGTGGGTATTCGTCAAAATGATCACAAGCAAACCCGAGTATGGTTTATTGGTCGATCGAGGAGAGTTATGCTAAATTGACCATTATTGGGTTCGATCGAGGAGAGTTATTCTAAATTGACCAAGTATTGCTATAACATGATATCAACTAATCCTGGTTCGGCATTTTTTATTGAGACGGAGGGCGAGAATCGCTTTAAGTATTTCTTCATGGCTTTTGGATAATGAATTTGGGATTGATGCGACACCTAATTCTAGTCAACGGTACAACCCTTAAGACTAGATACGAAGACAAGTTAATTATTGCTACATACCCTCTTACATCCGGCACAGTCGATGGCGAGAATGATCTAGCGATGTGTTGATTTTTTCATAAAGCTGAGGAAAGTAGTTGGGGACATCGAGAACCTTGAATTTGTAGTTGATCGGGAGCACTCAATAGTAAATGATATCGTTGATTTTTTTTCTCGAGACCCATCATTGTTATTGCATATACCATATATAGGGCAATCTAAAGGCGAAGTATCGAGGTAGTGGCATAGTTGTATTGTTTAGGAGAGCTACAGAGACTTGCAGTTTTGAAAACTTTGATAAGTTCATGGTCAAAATAGAAAATAAATCACATGATGCATGTGATTATCTAACTAACAGAGATGGGGATCGAACATTAAGCATTGTCACATTTTTAAGGATGTCGATACAATACGATGACATCGAATAATGTGGAGTCGCTCAATGCATTATTTAAGAAGGATCGAAAGTTACCAATTCTTGTAATGATTAAGCACATTCGTAACAAGCTGCAGCAGTGTTTTCAAGACCGATGTGAAGAATTATAGACTTGCACGAGTATGCTAACCCTAATTCAGGAAGATAAACTCTTCAAGACTCTAGAGGTGACGAGAAAGGTATGTGTGGAACCACTGGATCAGTTTCGCTTCTTCGTTAGGACGTAATATCGGATACATTGTGGACTTAAATGATAATACGTGCACGTGTAGAAAGTTTCAGTTTGAGAGTTTTCCATGTGCGCATGCAGTCACAGTGGGTATGCATAAAGGATTTCCACAAAACACCTTATGAAGTTATTATTACATGGCCGATTATTAGATAGCAACGTATGCAGAAACAATATTTCTTCTACGAAGTCGATTGAGAAGTTCCCGACCACATTCTCCAACTTAATAATTTGTTGCCAACCAAAGTCGGACCACATACTCCTGGACGTAGACGTATGTCTAAAATACCATCTACGGGACTCGACCAAAAATGTCAAATGATATAGGGTGACTTCGAGACCTATTGCGCAACAATCCCATAGCCATGTTGATATGCTACAGTAGGAAACACCAATAAAAAATGGAGTCCTTTAATTAAATCAACAACCAATTATGCAAACATAATAATTAACAACGAAAATACACTTATATCGTTGGTGAGCCATGCTGACTTCGTTGTTACGTCTGCAAACCACTTTCTAGCGTTTGGTTTCATCTTCACCAAGATCGTGTAGCTCCCTTAAAAAAAAAATAAAGAAAAAATATTACAAAAACTATAGGTGAGTTAGCGTACTTTAGCAAAATCATAAAATACTTACTCAGGGTTAAGGGATTTGAACCATTTATCGAACGCTTTATGTCTAATAGGGTTGACCTCGTGGAAGAAATTGGAGAACATCCCCTCCACAAATGGCCCCATCTTCGCTTCAATCATGAAGGGAAAAATGATGTATTAAGATGGTAACCTCGGTCTCTTGTTGACCACCGGCTCTAGCACGTTAATAACACACTCCCTACCCTTTGTCACCTCCAATGCCCTCTCCGACACAAAATGACATCCTCCATCGTGTCAGACGTCCTCTCCTCATCTGCCACCCCATCTGGTACCCTTCGTCACATCCTCCGCTACCCCCTTTGGTACCCCCTCCGTCACATCATCCGCTATCTCCTTCGGTACACTCTCCATCGCATTATCCGCCACGCGACGATCATCGAATCCATCACCATCGGGGCCACACGCTTCGACATTGGGACCTCCCCTTCATTGATACAAAAAATGACTCAAATGCAACATCCGATGGCCAGACAAATCATCATACCTTATGTAACCCTCTTCTCTAGTCCTCTACCATCCCCTCCATCTCGAAAATTACCAGTCCCTTCGTTATCCCTTTGTTAGCCTGATACTTCGCCTCGTAGCACTACGATCTCAGTATGAAGGTCTCTAAAATAAGTTCGTAGCGTTCTGACATCAAGTCGTAACTCTACTACTTCGTCTCTCATTTCCCGTCGCAGCGCCCCTATCTCCTCTTGTAGCGCTCTTACCTCTTCTTGGTAACTGTGGTCAGATGTGTAAACAAATCATCGTTAAAGGTACTACGACTGGGTGCAGGTAATCTCATTGGTGGAGATGGTCTCCTCGGTGTAGGTGATGGTCGATCAACTGGACGACGCTCCTATACAAATATGAAAATTACAAAATAATAACTTAATTAAAATATTACAACACAAAATGTTAATCAACAAATTATATTCAATTAACATACCCTATCTTGATCCAGGATGGACTCAGGCATTTGGTCGTCTTGAGCAAGCGGAATAGATAGTTCATGCACAACTCCGACCTTCTCTTCCATCAACGATATCAACTCAGTGAGGACTTGAAGCTGATATATTGACATTTCAACAAGTTAATGATCATCTATTGAGATTTTGAAAGGACATACAATATAAATCGCAAATGTGTAGTACTCACCTTAGGCTCATTGAGGAGAGCTGATAATTGTTTGGCACTCAGCTTATCATGTACTCGCCAATGATGCATTCGAGGGCAGCGTGTCTCTCTTTTCCTCGTCCACCTGCCGCCAAGGTGGGGACAATCTTATATACCCATATTTGCAACACTTATAATTATTATTATATATAAATTTAATAAAAAAATGTAAAGTTTATTATGTTAAACATTTACCTACAATGCCAAGGGCAAGCCATATGCATCGTACTTGCTCGGGCTTATCCCCCTGGAGCATTGAATGTCCCCTCCCGAAGACACGCAGAGTATCCTCATAACATCTTTGCCCCATAAATAGTTGTTGAAGGCATCAATATCATGAACAATCTTCAAATGAAAAAATGTCAATCGAAATATTTTTGTGATGATACCTCAGTACGCTCTCAAGGATAAGTTTGGGCATGCTTCAATTTGTCCAACATCTGGTCGTATGTCCTGAATACATGTCCATGAAGTTATTCGTTCAGCAGCCTATTGTTTCTCGAAATACGGGCCTCACTGCTTCTCTTGTACACTTCAGTCCAATGATGAGGACAAACTCAAATAAAGTGAATCTAGCTACCTTGCCCCCTAGATCGAAGTGAAGTGTATCGACGTCGACTGGCTTAAGTAGCCGATATAGTAATGGAATAAACTAACCGAATTGTAACTACTATATGCATGAATTAACGGATAATGAAATGAAGGAAATGAAAATAAATATAAATTAAACAAAACGAATTAACAAGGAAAAAAATAATTTTAAAAATGGAATATAAAACAAGGGAAAATTTTATGATTTTTGAAATTGTATAGACAATAATTAAACAGTAATTACAAATATAAAACATAGAAATTAAAATAAAATAAACAGATAGAATTAAATTAAAAAAGGAAAGTATAAAAAAACTCCAAGAAAAAAATTACATTCAAAAGACATTGAAAAAAGAAATTTAAAATAAATAGATATTAAATTAAAGTTCAAAAAGAAATTATAACGTTAAAAAAAGAAATTGAAAGATGAATAATTAAAAATTATATATTTTCAATTAGAAAAAAAGAACAAAATTAAAAATTAAAGAAATAAATTAAAAAAGGATTTAAACTCGAAAAAGATAATTGAATAAAAAAATTAAACAATAATTAAATTGACAAAAAAAGAAGAAATCAAAAAAAAAAAAAAATACTAAAATAAAATTTTAGGGGAAAAAAGGGTCGGTCTGGAATCCAGTTAGACTCCATTCCAGCGGTTTAGCTTGAAGACATTTGGATTCCAGACACCATCTACGTGAAACAAACGGCAAGTTTGTAACTGGCGGAGAATATCATTTCCGGCTATCTTCGCCACTGTAAATCGGATCAAAATCCATATTCTGTTCTATAGCCACTAACACATTAAATTACATGGAAAATATTTCAATGGAGACAAAAATACCTTATTTATTGAATTAAAAGTAAACTATAAAGTGAACAAAACTAACATCAGAGAAATGGCTATCTCCAGGAATGATGGGCATCAGTTCGGTTTGGGTTGCTTGTGTATGTACCGTCGGTGTCGGGTTGAATCCGGCGAAAGAGTTTTTGGTTTTTTTTTTTTTTCCCTCTTTTCTCTCTATTCTCTAGTTCCCTTTGAGGGTACTTTAGCCCGTTTGTTGTTTATTTCAATTTTTAGTTTTCTTTAACCGGTCAAAGGCCATTGTGGAAAGATGGTTAGGTCAACTAGCCATCTTCCACTATTTCCTCCACCGATACCGTGCTCGTTGGTCATGTCCAACCATATTTTTAAACCATCAGAAACTTAGGTGTTCATTGCCTGGTATTTTATCACGTGTAATAAGAAAATAAGCGTATATATTAGTCACTTTACATTGAATTATATATTTTTTTTCACTCCATTAGATCTAATTATACATTGACATAAAAACTAATAAAATCATATCCTTCACAATGTCATTAGCCAGTACTTCCACTCAAACACAAAGAGGAACACGCAATAGCGCCTTTTGCTTACAACTAGAAATAAGCATGGATAAACAATTAACCTGGTCGAGGTCATGCGAAAATACACTAGGAATGGGAAAAGGAGAAGAAAATGGTTTGGTAACTACTTAAATTTGCCTATTTTACATTGAACAATAATTCACAATTATGTATTATTGGTCCTATACATGATTGAAATATGTTAGAACATGTTATACTTCTCGTGAACTATGCTCGCTTCGAACAAGATCTACCAATGGAGGAAATAACTATGCATTCTAAATAAATCTTTATCTAAACTAGCCAAAATTCGCAGAACTGATACGACTAGAGGCGTTTGGTCAGCCAATTCCTACTTAGCTGAACCCAATTGAAGAATCTAGTAATCCACAGGCTTACTGACTACATTTTGTGTCATATATCTCAATCCAAGCAATAGTTAATGTAACTCTCTAGCGAACGAACACAAAATAGTTTCACTAAACAGGGAAAGCTAGAGAAATATGTAAAATTCTAGTGGTATCACGTTCAAATAATGCATCAAACATTCATAATAGGTCGGTCATGGCCCATTTCAGTCATAAGTTCATCAAAATTCTATGGCCACAACAATTTTTCATAAGCATGTTGATATTGCATTGTGCTAAATAAAAACTGAAGTAGAAGTGATACAAAGAATATAGTAACAAACTGTTACATTGAAATCTCGCGAGTGTACGGGTTCATTGACAAATAATAATGTGAC
This sequence comes from Fraxinus anomala, assembly GCA_903798345.1. Taxonomy (NCBI): domain Eukaryota; kingdom Viridiplantae; phylum Streptophyta; class Magnoliopsida; order Lamiales; family Oleaceae; genus Fraxinus; species Fraxinus anomala. The sequence continues at coordinate 31,173 of CAIGRN010036872.1, forward strand.
AAGAAAAGTATGGTTCCATAGGGAATAATATTTAATTCATTCGGTATTATCAAATTCGATCGTTTTGTTTTAATCGGTTTGTGTTCTAGTCGTGCTATTTCTATACTACGAAAGCGGTTAAATGTGGTTTTTAAATAGAATATTAATGAAAATATTGGATATCTGACTCCGCTAATCAATTTCTAATTTCAATTCTCGACTTGTGTTAATTAATATAATTCTTGCATTTATGATAATCAACAATCCGGTTTTATTTACTATTCTTTTTAAGATATAATAAACCTATGTTCAACATGAGACGATCATATTCCTAGTCTTGATTCATATGAAAAACATGCGATCACGCTTAGAATTTCACACGACGGACACGCCAACAATGTTCTATCTATTGTGTGTTTTTCAACACTACGAATAAAAAATTTATTGTCCTAATGGTGCGTAAACATTAAAAAAATGTAAATAAATTATGTTTATGGAATACAACACAATAATTTAACTAAAAACACGAAGTCTCGAATTAAAACTAAAAATCAAAAATTCTTGTTATCCATCTAATACAAAAAATTTCTAACCTAGCATATTTCTATAAAAATTACAAGAAGAAATAAAGAAGAATATCACCTGCGTCAAGAAATAATAAAGGAATCTTGAAAAAGGAATCTTGAAATACTCAGTAATACAATGCAATTTCGTCCCCAAACGATGAATTTCTCGTGCCTTGATGTAAAAAATCTTTCAATTTTCTCTCAAACTATGCTAGAAGATCTCCTTCCCTCGTTCTGGGCGGTTCTTGGTCATTTAAAGTGTCCTCAAAGTTGTTTCCACAAGAGTTTGAGTCGAATAAGGAAGGTTAGAATTTTTCCTTCGGAGGCCTTCTATACGGCCGTATAGAGGAATAGGTGCGACCACATAGAACAATTGTTTTCTTTGAAAGTAGGCTCTAGAGGGGTAGACGCGACTGCATCTAATAACAGCCTATGCGGTCGCAGCCTTTAAGTAGAGTTTCCAAATTGCATTTTGGTCCCTGGATGTTTCCGTCATGCTCTTTGGTACAGTTTTTCACTTCTTCTCGTTCCAATGCCTTCTTTTTTTGTTTAATTGACTCTCGGTATGGCCACATCTTGATTTTGAAGTTCGTCATGTTGGCCCCTGAACTTTTGGTTTCCTCCAAGTTGGTTATTTTCGCTCATTTTCTTCAAATCCACCAAAATTATCAATTTATTCCTAGAACACACCATAAACAATGAATTAAGCCATAATTTCATATAATTTATCAACATATACCCATGTTTAAATGCATAAATAAGTGTAAATACACTTATCACAAACTTCTAAAAGACTAATCCACTCGTATCTTAAAAAATAAACCCCAAAAGGTTATGAACTATTAAGACTTAGGGTTCAATATTAAAATGTCAACCTTATTAAGAGGAGTATCACAAACCCTTATAAATTAATCTATGTTTTCTTCTTTATTTCATGTGGGGTTTTTATCCTTTAATATGGATCTGTAAGAGGTTGCTCATTTGTGCATACTAGTCTTTAAAATCCATGTGCTCATTTTTTAAGTCTTGATCGGATGAAATTGTTCGTTGATATTAATGGGCTCTGATATAATGACAAACTTTTGATTAAAAGATTTTTCCATAAGAATTCCTTGCATTATATAGGAAGAGTATTACTTTATACAATTATGATATCAATCTAAATATAGTAGATGTAATCAACCAAAATATGGTAAAAATAATTATATACATAATTATATTAAATCATAATCTTCATCAATCTCCATGATCTCTGTCGATCTCATTAACATGAACTTCATGATGTTTATATATGCTAAACCAGATAAATGACAAGGGTCTACAAAAATGAAGGTCGGTAAATGATGATAATTGAAAAACGATAGGTGGGGTTTTATACAGAGAAACCCTATTGTAATCATGTATTCATGCAGTACAAGCCAAATTACTAGCCTCTCACACACAAAACACCCACACCCACCCCATCTGCCCTCCAAATAAAAAAAGGCATAAAGAAAAACAGTGGATTGAATCAGTAAATGTTTTTACATATTTTTTTTTTCCTATTAGTTCTTCACTTTCCTATGGTTAAGTGGTTTGATTAGCCTTTTTTTTTTAAGAAGTAGCAATAAGTACTCTCAAGACTACTGTGTTAAAATCAAAATCGTAACCCCTGTAATGCTGTAATTTCCATACAAATTCAATGTATTCTAAATCCACCACAAAAAACAATTTCAACATATTACTGAAGTCAACATTGCTACCTGATGTAATATGGAAAGTATATTCTAGGCATAGAAGAAATTGTTGACCCTAAAAAATGGCCCAAACACGTGGCCAACAAAGTTCTTCCACATGAGCTCTTTCCTGCACGAAGCAACACATCGTTAGTCATTCGTGGCCTTTTTTGTTAGGGGTGGAAGCGGCCGCTGATCACTCCGCCAGCTAAGTTAGTGAGATGGTAGATGGAATCTGGGACGTTCGGCGATAATGTTCACTGGAATGTGATTTTTGTGGTGGTGTATGTGGGGATGGTGATAATATAAATAAGACTTGTCTTTCTTCTCTCTTTTCAAGGACCAACCCCTTCCTGTAGTGCAAGTGTAGGTATTTATAGTGAAAGGGAATATGAGAGGAACCGCTAGATATGGAACACGTGGTCTTGAATCTAGGGTGAACCATCTTCTCCTAGGTGTCAATCCATCAATCCATAGGTAGGTGCTTCATTTAATGCTTCCTGACACTATAAGGCATTGACCTAACATTTTGGAGCCTGCCATAAGTCCCATCAATCGATCCTAAAGATTTGATTCTTGAGATCTTTCCATGGAAGATCTTCTAGTACACAAGTTTGAAGTGGAGTGGTTATGGCAGGAGAGTTAATCGCGTTTTGGATATATCACTTTAGACTTAGCTTCGATTGCGACGAAGTAATGCAGAGTGTAGGCCTTTGCATCCGCAGGGGACGGCGGATGAAATTAATTCATCCACCACATGGCGATACAAAATTAGTTCCCTAACATGTGGCAGGTACGAAATCAGTTCATCCGATTCATGGTGGGGCAAAATCAGTTCGTCCCGTGGAGGATAACGTGGCGATTATATTCAGTTTGACCTTGACGTGGCGATGACGTGGGAGATGACTTGGAAAAACCCGTAACGATAGTCCCTCAAGTCCATGTATAGATATTTATATAAGGAAAATTCATTTGTACCTATTGGGGGGCGCTATTTGTCAATTATGGCACACATTAGGAAAAGGGTTATGTACTTGTAGCATAACCTTTTATTTAATGCGTGGACTTTGTTGACTAGTTACTTAAAGTGAGCGTTACCTCGGTGGGGGTGTAGGCATTGGTTGTATTTCTCTCATGAAAAGTTGTGGTAGAGGCGAAGTCCTAGTAGAAGGACGAAACCCCGAGTGATTGCAACTTTTAGGAAAGTTGTGGTAGAGATGAAGTCTTTGTAGAAGGACGAAACCCTGAGTGATTGCAACTTTAAAGGAAAGTTGTGGCGAGATGAAGTCCTAGTTGAAGGATGAAGCCTTGAGTGATTGCAACTTTGAAGGAAAGTTGTGGTAATGATGAAGTCCTGCCTGATGGATGAAGCCCTAAGTGATTGTAACTTTTAGGAAAGTCGTGGTAGAGGTGAAGTCCTAGTAGAAGGACGAAACCTCGAGTGATTGCAACTTTGACGGAAAATTGTGGCAGAGGTAAAGTCCTAAGTTATTGGACTACCTAGGGTCGTGTGCTAATGAGTTGAAAAACCTTTCCGCTTTCCCAAGGTAATTTATGTAGGCATCGCTTGTTTCCAATACATGGTTCCTAGGTAATAAATGGTAATCATGGCGACGGCTACGCGAGCTCGAGGTTACCGTTTGTACGTACGTGTGGACGAACTACTTCATTAGGGCTGTTCATCAAATGACTTTTGAATTCAACGGTGCTGATAAACCAAGAATATGGATGGTGAGGATGGAATCAACAGTTGTCTAATGGTTGAGGCTTGTTGACATCACCTATATAAGGCCAAGCTCTCTCATTGCTTGACTTTCATTTCGCAAAAAACCTCCAATTATTCTTTTCCGGCAACCGGAACCTTGTGAATCTGGCGTCCTTTGGTAACTTACAGTGACATCGCTCCATTCGAAACCAACGCTTAGGTAAATTCTCTCCTCACTTTATTTCAAAATCAAAATGGTTTCCAAAGTTTCTGGGCACAAGTCTAGTGAGGAGAGGATGTCAGTGGGGGGTTTCGAGGTCAGGGAACTAATTGCTCTCTCCTCAGATAAGATAGGTAGGGTTATTAGGCCAGGAGAGAACATATGGAGATTATCCACCCCTCCTGTAGGTACTTCCATTAAGTTGGGGGGCTTCTTAGTATCCTTCCAACATCACCTTAGAAAAAACTAGCTAATTATAGGGAGGTCTTTAGGATTCCTGGTAGCATAGATCTCATTATCCCCGACCCCAATGAAAGAGCCTGCTATTTGAGGTCGAGGCTGTGGCCATAAGTGAAAATTAGTTTAAAAGGGTCTTAGGCTCCCCTTTCACCCCTTATTTAGGTTAGTATTGTGCTCGTATGGTCTAGTTCCAACCCAATTCCATTCGAACTCTTGGGCACAGATGGTTGGGTCATGGATGCTGTGGCGTCAGGCCAACCTGGGCATCGACATGCCCTTTAGTGTTTTCCATTCCCTATACTTCCCCAAAAGTATAGCCGAATGTGATAAGAGTAAGGGTGGTACTATTTGACTCCCTGGGGATCTCACTCTCCCTTCATGCACCTTTCTCGATGAAGAAGTGGAGAAAGTCGTGGTTTTGGGTGTCAGGGAGGTGGGACACCATGGAGTAAGGGTGGTACTATTTAACAGTTCCAACCACTTATTCGTTCACCAGTAAGTTTTTTTGCCTAACTACTTGATTTTTTGAAAGTGAGTTCTTATTGCTTAACGCTTTCTCTATTTGCAGGTTCGCTATCGAGGTGTGAGATCTTTGCTGAAGAATGGGATATCATTAGCCACATCTAACATCAGCCACCCAAGGATCGTAGCTATAGCGAACTGATCGATAAGAACACACATTTCACCTTACACGGACTGATGGCATCCCGGGGTAAGTTATCTGTACTTTTGTGTTATTTTAATACCTTCCTTGAATGTACTAACTCTTTTATCTTCTTTCAGACTATTTCTTGGAAAATAAAGCATTGAGGCTTGATTTTGCCATAATTCGGTGCAGTGTGGTAGAGGTGAGAGCCTTAAAGACCAGTTCGGTTGCGTACAAGAAGTAGACAGAAAAGTTGAATCTGCTAAGCAAATGGCAATCACCTTTAGAAGAGGAAGAAGTGGAGGAGGACACTTCACTGGTAAAGAGGACAAGGGTAGGCCCATCCAGGCCATTTTCTTAGATGGCGACCATGGCCAAGCCACCTCCACCCCCTCATATTCCCACCGGGATGGTTAAAACCATTACTTCTGAGTTGCCAACCGGAGTGGAAGAAAAAAGAGTCAGTCTATCTAATCATGTCGGTCAACCAATGGAGCTACATCGAAGGAGGCTGAAGAAGCCTGGAAATCTCCCTCCTCCCAGCAAAGCATTTGACTTCCTTGGGAACAAGAAGGATGAACTCCCTGAGGCCATTCTGGAGATTCTTCTCCCCGAGACCACCTCTGCCACCTAGACTCACAACAAATTCTGGACTAAGAAGTGGCAAACTCATGTTGCCTAGTGTAAAATTGAGGATCTGCTGGCGGCCAACAATGCTTGTGTGGTCTACGCGCTAAATTTGGGCACTGTGGCAAAGGACCTGGTTTGGAGCCTCCGAGAAAGGAATGTAGAGCTAAGCCAAGGTGGGAGGCCTCAGAGAAATGGGAATAAGAGGTGAAAAAGGCTAATGAGGCGATAGAGGAGGTTGAGGTGAAGAAGACTGAGGTAGAGGTGAAATTGGATGATGTCAAGATACAAGTGAATCAATTGAAAAATGAACTCCACGAATTAGTCTCCCAAGTGGCAGCACTTACCAAGCGAATCAACCAGTTCAATGAACACCAAAGGACTCAGAGGCAATGGGGGGCCAATAAAGACGGCTGAATTGTGGCCCAAAAGGAGGAGATAGAATCTCTGAAGGCGGAGGTGAAGACGGTTGGCGAAGTGTCCCTGCAGAACTTCATTGATAATTTCGATCAAATAAAGGAGTATGACGACTTCGCCATAGCCATGTTGTTTTAATTGAGACTTTTGTAATGGCTTCAACCTTGAACATTGTAATGAATGAAGTGCCATTTTCTTAATTGAGATGTGTAATTGCTTAGCTCAGATGAACTAATTATAAACACCTCACCTCAACTAATGAAGAATATAAATAACTCGCTTCAACGAATGAACGAGTGTAAACAACTCGCTCCAATGAATGAAGAATTGTAAAGAACTCGTTTCAATGAATGAAGAAGTGTAAACACATCGCTTCAATGAATGGTGTAAATAAATCGAAACTAATGAACAAGTGTAAATACCTTGCTTAAACAAATGAATAAGTGTAAATACCTCACTTCAACTAATGAAGAAGTGTAAACACCCTGCTTCAATGAATGAAGAAGTGTAAACACGAGCTCTGATTGATGAACAAGTGTAAACAACTTACTCTGAAGAAGTTTAGACACCTTGCTTTAATGAATGGTATAAATAACTCGAAACTAATGATCACTTGTAAACACTTCGCTTCAACTAATGAAGAAGTGTAAACACCCTGCTTCAACTAATGAACAAGTGTAAACAGCTCGTTCCAAGGGTGTTCTCCATGGTGGATAGTGCATCCGTGGGGAGCATCACTTTCGCAGGACAAATGAAGTGACCCCAGTGGGGACGTCGCGCGCCTTTTCTAACGAAGTGGGCATCCTTGATAGAGGTAGCCCCGTGGGAGGCATTACATTCCTCTTCAAGGGCGTTCTCCACGGTAGATGGTGCATCCGTGGAAAGCATCACTTTCGAAGGGCAAATGAGGCGACCCTAGTGGGGGCATCGCGTGCCTCTCCTAACGTAATGGACATGCTTGACAGAGGTGGCCCCGTGGGAGGCATCACAAACCTCTTCAAGGGCGTTCTCCACAATTGATGGTGCATCCTTGGAAAGCATCACTTTCGAAGGGCAAATGAGGCGACACCAGTGGAGACGTCATGCGCTTCTCCTAACGAAATGGACATCCTTGATAGAAGTGGCCCATGGGAGGCATCACGCACCTCTTCAAGGACGTTATCCATGATGGATGGGAATAGCGAAGTGACAACTGATTCATTTCATTAGAAAATATTTACATGCAAAGTTACACCGTTTTGAATATGCCTTACTAATAATATCTCCTTAGGTGCTCAATGTTCCAAGGGTGAGGTATTAAGTTTCCCTCTACGTGCTCAATCTTATAGGTTCCAAGTCATACTTCTTCTGTAACGAGTTATAGGCCTTCCCAACTGGGTCCCAATGTTCCAGTTCCCAGCTCCTTTGAGGATAGGAAAACTTTTCGGAGTATTAGGTCTCCTAAACGAAAGGTCATTTTCTTCACTTTGGCATTGTAGTAACGAGCCATTTTGCGTTGGTATGTGGCGAGCCTGACTTGGAGAATATTCCCTTATCTCTTCAAGGAATTCAAGCTCATATATCCTTAGTTCTTCATTGGTTATTTCATTAAAGTGGATACGAGGAGGCGAAGGTACTCCCACTTCTACTGGGCTCATGGCCTCGACTCTATATGTCATGGAAATGGGGGTTTTTCTAGTTGCAGTTCTGCTAGTGGTGCATATGACCCAGAGAACTTGGGAAAGTTCATCAACCCGTGCTCCCTTCAATGCATCCAACTTCCTTTTGAGGGTGTACATAACGGGGATGATGAGATGCTGAGAAATGTTTCTTGATTCCAAGCTCATTTCACAAATCCCTAACCTTCTTGTTGTCAAACTGTTTTCCATTGTCTGACACAATAGAATGGGGAATGCCGAGGTGCATATGATGTTTTTCTAAAGGAACTTGGAAGTGTTTGCTTCAGTTATTTTAGCCAAGGGCTTCGCCTCCACCCACTTTGTAAAGTAATCGATCGCGACTATGGTGAAGCAAGCATTTTCCCTCCCTCTCGGCAGTGGTCCTATGAAATCGACTCCCAACTTGGCAAATGGCCATGGGCTTGACATGACTGTGAGCTCTTACGAAGGCTGCCTTTGCATGTAAGCACCTTGTGTGCTAGTTCTGGTCCTCCTAAATGATTGTCACAAACTCCCTCATGTATTTCTCTTGGGATATAGTTCGCTTCCTCCCCCCTTTCGTGCACCTAATGGGTTACATCTAAGATGGGTTGTCTTTGATCCACATCACTTCTTTTGTCACCACAATTGAGGGTTTAGTTAGGTGTTTAATGGGGACAACTTTAAGGAGTTCTGAATCTTTGCTGCTAGCCAACTTCCCTGGATCATCGGTGTGGGAATTCTCAAGACGGGGAATTTTCGTTAATTCAAATCTTTCGAAGTTGGGGATGAAGTTCATGACCAGCTTATGGTATGCTACCATACTTTTGTCTCTAACTCAGAAGTTGCCATTGACTTGGCTTACCACCAATTGAGAGTCACTGTTGATTAGCAATCTCTTTACTTGCATTTTCTTTACCAACCGAAAGTCGGCTAGGAGTGCCTTATACTCAGCTGCATTGTTTGAAGCCTTGAACCCAAATCTTACAGCACAATTTAACATATGACCTTTAGGACTCTCCAACACTACTCCGGCCCCCGAACTAGCTCCCCCTGATGATCCATCAACAAAGAGATTCTAGGTAGGAGGTTCTGCCGGCTCCATATTCACATTCATTTCAGAAGCTTTGGAAAATTCGAGAACAAAATCAGCAAGAGCCTGACCTTTAATCGATGTCCTCAATTTATACGTTATATTGAACTTGCTGAGCTCAACGATCCATTTTAACATCCTCCCAGAGGCATTTGACTTCTGAAGGACTTCTTTAAGCGAAAAGTTCGTCAGTACATTAATGCTATGAGTTTGGAAGTATGGCATTAACTTTCGAGATACAGTAACCAAGGTAAGGGTGAGTTTTTCCAAGTCTGGGTAATGCACCTCCACCAGTAATAAGGCATTGCTTATGTATTAAACGGGCAGCTGGTGTGTATCCTCTTCTCTTATAAAAACCGAACTGACAACGTCGTCTGATATAGGTAGATGAACGCTTCCCCGCACTCTGGTGTCCCAGATGAACCTATTTCCCCCTTTAAGAATCTTAAGAAGGGATGACACTTATCCGTGGCTTTTGAAATAAAACTATTGAGTCTACCACCTTGCTAGTAAGTCTTTGTACCTCCTTGGGCTTCTGTGATGATCTCATTGAATTAAAGCCTTGATTTTTTTTGGATTTGCCTCAATTCCTCTCTGATGCCCAATGTACCAAGGAACCTTCCAGAAGCTACATCGAAAGCGCATTTGAGTGGATTCAACCTCATCCGGTACCTTCAAAGAATTTGGAATGCAACATCCAAGTGATTTATATGATCCTTTGCTTGGAGAATTTTCACCAACATACAATCTACATAGACTTCCATCGTTTTCCAATATACTCAGTGAACATCTTGTTCACTAACCTTTGGTAGGTGGCTCCAGTATTTTTAAATCCAAAGGGCATCACCCTATAACAATACAATCCTCTATCCGTGATGAAAGAAGTTTTGTCCTTGTCCGCAGGGTGAATGGGGATCTGGTTATAACCTAAATAAATGTCCATGAAACTTAATAACTCATGTCATGCTATAGTATCTACTAGCTGGTCTATCTTAGGAAGTGGGAAACTATCCTTTGGACATTCCTGATTGAGGTTAGAGAAGTCAGTGCATACGAGACATTTACCACTGTGTTTCTTTACTAACACGGGATTCGATATCCACTTCGGATAGGTGGCCTCCCTAATGAAACCTTTTTTTATCAACTTTTCGACCTCCTCTTTCAAGGCTTCATACTTCTCCACATTGAAGGCTCTTCTCTTTCATCTCCTTTTTCACTTCATCTTTCAGGTCCTTTCCTACCCAAAGGATTTTAGAGGCATCTTGAGAGTCCACAGGAAAACTCTCTAGCTCCTTGGTTAGGACGATTTGTGAATCTGATTCGATGATGCGGGGGTCTAGTTCATCCAACGTTGCTTCCTCAAAAAGACCTTTTTCAAGGACTTCTGCCATCTCGACATCTCCTCCTTGTGCAAGGTTTGCCCTTTTTCAGGGGAGTCGATCATTTCGGTGTCTACGATTACCATATTAACTCTCCACGGCTCAACCTTCTTTAAGAGTTGAGGTAACATTCTCTTGATCCCATCTGATCTCCCCAAACAGTGGCTGTGCCTCGTTCGATTGGAAACTTCATGCACAAATGATGGATGGAGGTCACGGCCCACAGCTTCTTCCAAGCTAGTCTTCCTAATACTTCATGTTAAGCGGACTGGTGGTCGACTACCAAGAATTCCATGAAATGGTTAGGCAGAAGATGTGCCTATTTTAACAACCAAAGTGATCCTTCATTATAGAATGATACTGTTCCCGATGAAACCATATAGGGGAGCAGTCATAGGAGTGAGATCGTGATCTACCACCATCTTGTCATAGGTGGAGCCAAACATGATGTTCACCGAAATGCCATTATCTACAAGCATGAGCTTCAACCCGTTTCTTGCCATCACGGCTCTTACTACTAATGCGTTGCAATGAGGGTAATGTACACCCACCGCATATTAGTAAGTAAATTTGATGGCCTCTGCAGGTCTCATCCCTTGGTATTGGTTCACTATATAGCTAGCTAGAGGTAGGTCCTTAGCTTCCCTTGTGTAATTCCTCTGTGTATTTCGAGATTCACCTCCCTCATATGGTCCTCCAATAATTATATCGATCTCCCAGGCGGGCATGTTATCAGTTACGATGGGATGATCCCTCCTAGGTCACTGTCTATCCCTAGGCCTATCCCAATTGTTGTTCACTCCATGTCGAGGTGAGTGTCACCGCGTCTCGCCTCCCTAGGTGAGTTCAGCCTTGTATCGTCGTCCTGAGAGTTGCCTTCTATTTTGGGGATTGCTCCTTTCAGCGAAACAAGAGGCCTCCCAACATTCGCGCATGTCATGGTCATAGAAACGGTGGAAAGTACAGTAGGGTTGCATCTATTTAGGGAGCCTATTTCTATGCCCTTCTCCTCTTCCCCTATTTCTATGATAAGGGGGTCTCCTACATGTTCCTGTTCCAACGTTGTTGCTAGGCCGAACATTTTCATAAGCTAATGTAGGTACAACATTCAGAGTTGCTGTAGCCAATGCTTGTCCCGAAGTGTGTGCTACGGTATGCATAACTTCCATTGTTGATTTACAAAATGTGATGTGGGCCCTCTCCACATGTGCCTTTGGGGCAAGGGGAGTTCATATGCCGCCCTATTTCGATGATTAATCATCTCATCATCGACAATCTCAATTCTCATCATCTCTACTAGCTCGTCATACGTGGTAGGGTTTTTACTTCGGACATCTCTCCAAAATAGCGTGTTAATGTCCAATCCTTGTTTTAGATTTGAGAGGGCTTCTTTGTCCGTGACTTGTGCACAGTAAGTTATTTTATCAGTAAAGCGAGCTAGCTAACCTTTTAATGTTTTCCTTGCTGCTTGTCTCATATCCTGGAGACGTTGGAACGACTCCTCTCCCTTTTTTTTAGACAGATATTGGTTCAAAAATGCCTTTTTGAGGTTAGGCCAGCTCCTAATGTTGAGTGACGTTAGCTGGCCATACCACACTTCGGCTACTCCACCCAATGTTAAGTGAAAAGCTCTGTATTTCAAAGCCGGTGTTGTAACTCTGAGACTCATCTTCGTTTTATATTTGTTGAGGTGTTTATCTGGGTCACCTTTTCCCTCATATTTAGGAATTTTATAGGGCACGAAATTATGAGGCATGGAAAAACTACGTAGTTCTTTGGAAAATGAAAGGTTGTTGTCGTCATCGTCAAGTTCTCATCTGCCAAGTAACGAGGCGATAGTTGGGACATCCTTGTCTGATTTTCCCGTTTAATCAGTTCTCACCTTTCCTACCTATTCCAAGGTGAGGAAACCTGAGCTACTTGGCTTTGTGCTTGTTCTTGTGGTTAAACTGTTTGGTGAGCAGACTGATTCCTATTCCTAAGCGTACGTACTATCCAATCGAACATGCTTACGGACCTTTGAGGCTGTTCATAATCTGGGGGAAAATGTCCTCTCTGACATGAGTGTTGTCAGCAGGTGGAGGCGTAGTTGGAGGAGACATCTACCCACACTTCCCTTTCAACCGCAGCCTTTCTTCCTTATCCACTTGAATGGGTTCTGTGGCTTTGCCATACTTCTTCCTGGAGTGGGTTGGGGGCTGATTGGGGGTATCTTGAGGTATTTGGAAATCTCTTTGGTTCAGGTCTTGGATGAGAAGTTCATGCATAGCCACATTTTGGGTTGCAATATTCTCATGTTGATAGCCATATGAGCAATTTCAGCAGTTAATCATGCTGCAGTTCTTCCTCATCTTCAATGGCGGTGATGAGGCCTTTGGTGAGTGACATTGTTTCGGAGGATCTCTTGTTCCGAGACCTCTCTTACTCTTCTTGGATTCACATCTACATTGCTTGAACTCATCGTACTTGAGGTTGCACTTTCTTTCAAGAGGTAATTAATAACACTTTGACTTCTCTTGGGGGCCTCCGCTTGTTCTTTCTTCAAGAACAACTCCTTTTTCAAGGGAGAAGCCAGGTGGATATTCCAGTAATCTTTTTATTTATAGGGTTGTTCTTGGTTATGGTAATGATTTCTGACAGACGGCGTTAATCTGTTGACCCCAAAAATGAAACACGTGGCTAATAGAGTTCTTCCACGTGAGCTCCTTTCTACACCAAAGCAACACACTGTTAGTTGCTAGTGGCCTTTTTCGATGGGGATAGAAGCGACCACGAGCACTCCAATGGTCAAGTTAGTGAGTTGGTATGATGTCCAACGATGATGTTTGCCGGAATGTGATTTTTGTGGTGGTGTACATGGGGATGGTGATAATATAAGACTTGTGTTTCTTCTCTCTTTTCATGGACCAATCCCTTCCTATAGTGCAAGTGTGTGTATTTATAGTGAAAGAGAATAAGAGAGGAATCGCTGGATGTGGAACACGTTGTCATAAATCTAGGGTGAACCATCCTCTCCTAGGTTGACATCCGTCAATCCATAGGTAGGCATTTCATTTAATGCTTCCTAACATTGTAAGGCATTGACCTGACATTTTGGAACCTGCCATACGTCTCATCAATCAGTCCCAAGGATTTGATTCTTGAGATCTTTCCATGTAAGATCTTCTAGTACATATGGTTGAAGTGAAGCGGTTGTGGCAGGAGTGTTTATCACATTTTAGACGTATCACTTTGGACTTAGTTTCGGTTGCAACGAAGTGATGCGGAGTGCCGGCCTTTGCATCCATCAGGGAGGGTGGATGAAATCAGTTCGTCCACCACATGGTGAGACAAATCAGTTCGCTAAAATGTGGTGGGCGCGAAATCAGTTCATCCAATTCCTCCTCCATATGGCGATTGTATTTAATTCGACCTTTGATGTGGCGATGATGTGGGTGATAAGTTGAAAAACCCATAACAGAAATCAAATTAATTACGATTTTGTAGTATTTTTGTTATTTATTATTATTGTAAGACAATTGATTTTTGTTTCCTTTGCAGATGAAACTCTATTTTTTCTTATTAATCCTAGTTTAGACTATAGATAAAGAGGTTATTTGAATGTAATAAATGCACCTTAAATATTGAATATAATTACAATCTCTGTCTTATTTCCCTCTTCCTTCTCCTTTCTTTCTCTTATTCTTAATTGTTATTTTGTTCGCTGCAATTGTCATCACATCCTCAACGACCTCCTATCACATCATGGTTTAGATCTCCTCCAAGAAAATTCCTGAAACTCAGTCCAGTACCACCAAAGCCTCCCATTTTCCCTTCACTCTTATTCTTAATAAATATCTCAACTCCACCTTGCATGAATGTCTTTTAGATCTTCAAGAAACTCCCCATTGATTATTGAGATTTGCTTTGGATGCTAATAATTACCTAGAAAGTAGCAATACATTTTTAGTTGTTCTACTTAAAAGAAAGCAAGAATAAATAGATCTTATAAGAAGGCAGTGGAAGTGGTGGCTGAACAAGGTGGATAGACAAACATGAGTGTGTCTACAAGATGAGTTTGTGAGTGGACGATACAATACAAAAATTAAACTTTCTAGCACCAGACACGGATTGAATGGGTTAAAAATGATGCGAAAAGGCAATGACAAACCCACAGTTGCACCATGTAACCTAGACAACGTAGAAGTGAATACTAAAGAAAATACCATGTTTTTGCTATTTCTAATGGTCATCAGCATATTTTACAAACCACAAAGTGATGGGATAGCCTTGATCCAAAAGCATCCAAGTGAAAAGGTGTAGAAATATGAAGTCTATGGTTCTCAACAAGCAAAAGTGAGCTTAACACAAGGGCCTGATCGGTGAAGTTTGGAGTCAATTACCACATAATTCTTTGGATAAATGTTTCCATGTAAGACAAAACATTGGGCAAGTTAAACAAGCACAACACAAAACTTTTGATGGATATTTAGTAAGGATTGATATGGGCATCAAAGCTACCACCAACTAGGAATAGTGGTTAGTGATAATAGTTGGAACCAATCTATTGAGCATGTGGTAGATTTATTTATTTATTTTTAAGAAACCCTTGAAAGTGGATTTAGTAAGTATTCAATATGTAGAACATAATTACTCTAATCAAGGTTATAAATTTTACAGTTATGAGTTGGTTGAAATTACTACCAAATAATCACTTTATGCTTTACTTTTTTAAGTATTGCAAGGTTATCATATGATTCCTACCACCGTAATATAATATTTTCTCAGTAGGATTCCCATTGCAAAAGTTTATGGTCCTTACATTCCATTCAAATTTAAATAACATCGATAATTACACACAGAGAATGCGAGAGCACCTGTATAATGAGTAGCTATATGGCTAGATGAACTTTAACCCTTGAAACAACACATGCTGCAGATTGCAGATTGTCATTCTCAGAGTCATCATGGGTTCTGAGGCCATAATACTTTTTTGTGTAGTTATTGGAGTGACCAACTTTAGGTATGTCAATGCTATCTATGGTTCTCAAAAGCTTTAAAAATCTCAGCAAATTGGATATGGCAGCCTCTTTCAAAGCAAGGAAGATATCTTGCCATTCTTCTTCCAAAAGTTTGCCTCTTAAATCAGTGTTCAAACACATCAATGTAGCTACCCGGCACTTGAGGAGCATTGGCCAGAGCTTCTTATAAACCTAGCCAGTATAGAGATGACATTTGGCAATTGATTCTTTACCATTTCAAAGTAACTGACAAATAGATCAACTAATTCCATTGCCAATGCAGAAGTTTCAGAGTCCCATATGTTCCTGTCAGGATATGGGGACTCAGAACTTTGCAGACACCGGTCATCCTAATTTTGTACATCTCTACTATCATGAACAAAATTGAATATTGGGAATATCACAAAATTCAAAACATTGATCCAAAATGGGCTTGAAAAAAGATGACCATGGTCCTTCAAAATATTAAGAAGAGCTTCCAAAGCACACTTTCTAATAGCTGATCTAGGATCGGATGTTAATCTTGACAACTGATAAATGTGTTTTTGCTCACTTACTTAATATCTAAATGAGCTTAAATATTGATTAAATGAGAGAATTTCTACTCACAATTATGTAACTAGTGTTTCTATAGGTAAAAATCACCCAAGGAAGTAGAATAAGGCAAAAAGGAGGAGAAAATGATCAAAATCGTCAAAATTTTGAAGTGGGGATGAAAGTGCACAAGTGCCAAAAATTGAGGGACCTAGGATGCAATTTACAAAGGGCATGATTGACATGAAAGTCAAAAGTTGAGAACCAAAATGTACAAGATCAAAGTTGAGGGACCTAATGCACAATTATACTAAGGACTTTTGCTGCAAAAAGTGTGGCCTCTAGGCGCTACGATGCTAATTTTGAGATAGAAAGGTAGCGCTTAGGCGTCACCTTTAAGTTCTAGTGTTGTTTTACATTTATTTCCAAAATTTCAAGGACTTGTTGGCAATTTCTTGGACACAAGTTAGGGCTTTTTTAAGGAGAAAAACGCTGCCATTAGGGGGATTTTTTTTTTCACTTTTGATCTTCTTCCTTTATCTTTCGCTTTGTCATTTCTCTTTCTTTTTCTTTTCTTCAATTTATCTTCTTTTTCTTTGGATTTTCTTAATATCTTTCGGGGGAAATTAGAGCACGACAGAAGGAGAATAAACTAAAAAGGCGGAGAAAATTTGGAAAACTCAAGATTCAGCCATACATTGCTTCAACAAATCCGACCAAAAAGCGATTTTTCTTTCATCATGTATTTTCTCAATTATTTTCTACCATGTGTGATGTATTGGATAAATATTTTCCTTTGTTATCATATATACATTAGCTAGGTTATTTGTATTGAGATTTATGGTAGTAGTTTGACCTAGTTTTAATTGATTTAAATATTTTCTCTTTGACGTTAAATTACTTATGTTCATGTGTTTTTACTATTGTTATTATTGTATTTTCTTTTATATGGCCAATCAGATTGTATTTAGTGATATGTACATCGTTCGAAAGAAGATTGTGCATTTTAAACCAAATAGTAGAAACCCTAGGTTCTTGTAGAGGATTGAGAAATGTCTCTAACCATAAATGACCCATTGAACTATTTTTACAAAGATTTTATGCGGTTGTTTGATTTTAATTGACATATAGATACAGTATATATAGTAAGGTTAACCAATTAATTAGGGTTAATTTTGCCCAAGAGAGGTAATTAACTAAATTTGAAAAATCAGGTTTAATATCATAAATGAGTAATTTGTTAAATTGGTTTATGGAGAAATTAATTAGGCGACGATTAAGAGAAACATGAATTCCAACCATGTTTTCCTTCAAAAATTCCCAAGGGTTTATGGTTTCTTATTTTGTAGATTTTTAGTTATTTTTTTTTCCTTATTTTCAAGTCATAATCTTAATTGTATGTGTTTCTTTTTATTGTTAGAATTAAATTGATTAAAATTTGTGTAATTGGAAGTAGTGATTGTGCTTAAATTGTTGTGATTTTGTTTTGACATGTTATATAAGCGTTGCCAATTTAGGATTGTTTGATGTTTAAAATTGTTGTTGATTCTTGAGCTATGTATGACCAAATATGTCTAGCCTAATTTTTTTTCCCAAAAATTTGCTTCTCCGTGTGAGATTCCAAATCATTTTGAGCACTACAATCATGATTAATTGTTATATGGATGTGAAAATTTATGATTGATGGAGAAAGTTTTGAATTGGTAGAACTAGGTTGTGAGTTGTTTGAAAATTTATATCAACCTACATTCTTTATTACTTAACCACATTGCAAGATAAGTTTGGGGGTGGTCAAGCTGGTGAACGATATTATCTAGAAGTGTGTTGATTCCATGCATGTTGAAAAAAAAAATGTGTGGAGTGTCTTGTGCCAAGTATAAGCTAAGTAATGACCATTTGCTAGGGGTCTATGCCCCATTAGTTTTGTTGTGCTTAAAAGAATGATATTGTACTTGTTGAATCTTGGACCTCACTTCCTAGCCTTTTTGACTCGAGTTATTAA